>JAHLKC010000115.1:0-132751 GCA_025449115.1 Chytridium lagenaria
GCAGAACAACTATCAGAGATGTTAGAGTTCCTAGCAGAAGCCAGCATCACATTACATTTCAAATTCGCACCCGAGAAGACTGAAGTCATCCCACCTGAGGAAGCCACAAATGACGAAAAAGACCTACTTACCCTATACGACCAGGCTGTCACCTTCGCGGAGGCTTTCAAATACCTAGGCTTCATCTTCACATCAGACGGATTTGACATGGTTGCTCAAACACAACTCAGGCTCACTAAAGCTCACATCAAACTAGCCGAACTTCGTCGTTTGGGGTTCAATGGGAAGGGCTTCTCCGGTAAAACCGTCATGTGGACCTATAAAGTCTTCATTAGACCAGTGCTCGAGTACGGCTTTCAAATCACCATATACGACAAAACAATCATCAAAAAGCTAGAAAATTTCCAATATAAAGCACTCTGCACTGGCCTCGGCGTCTCAGGAGGAACCTCTCAGAGGGCGATACGACGACTCGCCAACCTCCCTCTCCTAACCACACGCAACACCATCCTCGCCACCCGCACCCGCGCCAGATGGCGGGATCGTAAAGACGACCTCTCCTACCTCTCCTCCTCCATATTCCCATTAGAAGAAGAAGTCGACCTCACACACCCAATTGAAGACACAACACTTTGGACCAAAATGAGAACTCGACTTGAAACCCACCCTCTCACATACGGCCCTGGGAAAAAGCTCTCACACTACAAATACGGCCCATCAACAACGCACCACCAATCCTCAGCCTGGCGGAAGACTTCAGATTACAGGCAGCCTCTCGCGATCACAAGCAACTCAACCAACAGTTAGCACTTGCATTTACCCTTCGCGATCGTCCCTCCGCCATCCTCACCGCTCGACTACCTATCGTCACTAGAATCACACGCCGCCGTATACTACTATGGAGACTGGGGAACCTCCCCGGCCACCCATACCGTGAATGCCGTCGATGCCTCACCACCATCGGCATATCCCAAGAAGTCAACCGTGCTCACGCCAACGAATGCTCTGGGGCATACCTCTGGATTCCGGAAGTGGTTGCCGGCGCCAACCTGCAGGATGGGAACCACACCCACACGTTGGAATAGTAGACATTGACCACCTCCTCGACATCCTTGACGCTATACAAATCTACCCACCGAAACCATTGGAACAATCACCAGAAGCCATGGAATCCTGGACCACCAAATGCCACGCCATCGATCAACAAGCATCCCCCCTTTGGAAAGACGCAACAAAGGCAATGAACGATGTAGTCGGGAAACTTTTCGGGTGGAAGAAATCTGGGGAAGCGGATGAAAACATATAAGCCGCCCCTGAAGGTCCCCATTCTCCTAATGTTTCTCTCTTCTTCCCTCTCTCACTCTTTTTCCTCTTTTCTTTCTTCCATATTTTTGTTTTTATTATTATCGGACTCCTCTCCCATGGGCTCATGTTGCACCTAGTTATGGTTTCAGAGATTATTACTTGTGTCGTCGGGTTTCCCGTTCATACCCCTATTTCGCAACGCTGGAACCACTTCCGATAATGTATCTCCTACCCCTCTAATCAAGGCCATCATCCCTCCCTCACCCATACGCATTTACCTCTCACCCCTACACTGACTTTCAGAGTACCGGTTAAACTAGTGCCCTGCCTGTAATGGGCCATACGGGACGGTCTTTGTTTTGGTTTTTCTTAATCTTATTACCTGTAATAATTTTCTGTTTACCCCCAAAATAAACACTATAACAACAAAAAAAAAAAAAAAAAAAAAAAAAAGTGATAAATATTACCAATTCCTTCTCCAATAATTCCTTATTTATTTTGTATTACATCATATTCAATCATGTGACTCGATTAGGAAATATTATTATTTATATTTGTTTTGTAATACATCAAATATTATTATTTGATTATTTTCGAATTTTTTTATTACATTTTTTTTTTTCACATAAGCAGGCCCTGTTTCCCCCCTTTTTTTTGCCAAATTTCAATCCGACGGCATAGAGGGTTCGACCCCCTCATGCCGTGATCCTCCTTCTACCCTCCCCCACCGACGCTGCCCCCCTAACCCCCGACCAATCCTCACCATCACCATCAATCATCCTCTCAACCACCCCACTCCTCCATCCTCCATCCACCACCATTACCAACCATCCCCACCACCATCCCCCCCGACCACTCCCCACCAGCAACTGATCACCAGCAACAGCCACCACAACCAACACCACCAACCCCCGACCCCTCCATTTTCACCACCCCCTTCCATAAACATACTGCATGAGGGGTTCGAACCCTCTCAGCAGTTCTTCTTTTCCTCCCCCCCCCGACTACTACCACCACCGACCACCACCAACCGCCGCACCACTCACCGACCCCCCGACACCACCACCTACACCACCACCTAACACCACTCACCAACCCCCCTATCCCACCCTCTCCAACTGCATGAGGGGTTCGAACCCTCTCTGCAGTTCTTCTCTCTCCATCCCTCGACCACTCCCCATCAACCACCACCACCGACCACCCCCAACCGCCACACCATTCACCGACCCCCCGACACCACCACCTACACCACCATCCACCACTCACCAACCACTGGCTCCTCCACTTTCCACTCCAACTCTATTCCATCCTACTGCATGAGGGGTTCGAACCCTCTCTGCAGTCTTTGTTTTTTTTTTATTTTTCTCCGTTCAGTGGTGTTTTAACATTTTTGTTCTTAGTTTTTTTTTTTTGGTTCTTATAGTGACATTTGTCGCTTTAAGAATCAATTAAAAAAACGACGATTTTGAGACCGCGGTCTCAGAATCGTTGTTTTTATAATTGTTTTCTAGAGCGACGTGTCGCTAACTATTTATACTGGAGGGGTTCGAGCCCCCTCCTTTGTATTACGTTACTCATTGTGTTACGTTTTTTATTTATTTATTTATTTATTTATTCTTTTTATTTACTTATTTATATATTTATTTTTTATATTTATTTACTTAATGTTTATTTAAATACTTATCATTTATTTATGTTTTATGTACTTACTTAAGCGCGTGAAGGCACGCGTGAGGGCGATGCTTGCGCGTGAGGGCGATGCTTGCGCGTGAGCTTGATGTCCGCGCGCCTTCACATTATTTTATTTTCTTAATATCCGTATTAATCATTTCTTTTATATTTTTATATCCTACATTATTTGTATATTTCATTTTCTTAACTATTCTCCATATTCGCGTAATCATTTATTTGTATATATATTAATTGTATGTATATTAATTTTAAAATAAAAATACGTTCACTTTTTTATAATTCCTTTGTCCGTTGTTACGTCGGTTTCAACTTTTCATGTTAACTTCTTTCATTCTTTATACGCTCGTCAATTTCGTTGTGGTTTATATATAAAAATATTACCTAACCTTCTAACCCACAGGCCCTTATAACGATCCAAATTCGCTTGAGACCATCAAGTCTCGCAGGATAATAGACATAGTCCTTAGTGCCATTGATAATATCTTTCAATGGTTCTGGTGTCATTCTGACGAAGACATCGGATCGTTTGCTATACTGCAAACTTTGACTCAGATTCTCTCGTGAGGGAATATGACTATCCACCACGTTCACCCACACTTGAGAAGGCGCCGCGTCAGCAAGGCCAACACCAACACGTTCAGGAGAGGGAGGGCGGGAGAAGACAATTTTGGAATTCCTCAAGGGAAATTCCTCTAAAGCACTTGTAGGAACGTAAGTCCACAAGTGACGATCGGTGATAGTAAAAAAACACCGTATATCTTCAGGAACTAAGGTGTCCTGTAATTGCATTACATTGTGTACAACATAATTATAACCAACTTCTGGTGTAGAAGGGTTGGTCGATAAAGCTTCACTAACAGTGAATACATAACGTAATTTATTTACGGGATACTTTTCAAAGACCCAGATGCGGTCGACGCTGTCCGGCAGCGTAAACGGCAAGTGAATAGTTGAGGTATGTTGCAGCAGAACATCCATCACAGTAGATGGTGATAAAGGAACGAGAACATCCTCTGACAGGGAACTCGACTCAGCAAGTAGTGAAATGACCTCCTTCTCAGAAGTTTGTTCTGCTTGGATAAGAACCTTGTTCTTAGAACGAGAGTCTTTACCTACGTAGACTTTGGTCATCCCCTCAGGGATGGTGACAACTGTATCATCGGAGGATGTTTCCACATCTGCGGCAGGTTTAAAGATGCGAGACAACGCGTCGGCAACAGCCTGACTCTTGCCAGGTGTATGGACCAACTCAATCTCGTGGTCTTGAAGGGCATAAGCCCAGCGGGCGAAACGACCACGCAAGTCTCCCTTGGAGAACAGGGGTATCAAGGCAGAATGATCTGTCTCAATACGATATGGCTTATGCCATGTGTAAGGCTCAAACAAGTTGGCAGCCCAGACGACGGCTAAGCCCTCGCGATCAGTATTGGAATAATTCTGCTCAGCTTTGTTAAGCGTACGAGAAGCAAAGGCGACAGGGAACAACTCTCCGCCGCGCTTCACGAATAGGGCAGCGCCTATACCATACTTAGATGCATCGCAAGAGATGATAAAGTCATCACCAGGTAACGGGTTCGTTAACTGAGTCTCAGCTTTTAAAATAGCTATAAGCCGACGGAAAGAAGACTCACAAGAGTCTGTCCAGACAAAAGGAGTATCCTTTTGCATTAGCGTCGTCAAGGGATGGGCAATATCCGAGAAGCTAGGTACAAAACGACGGAAGTAGTTTGTGAATCCAAGGAATCGTTGGATATCAAGCAACGACTTAGGAGTAGGCCAGTCGTCGAGCTTCTTCAACTTCTCAGGATCAGGCTTAATGCCGTCCTTAGAAACAACGTGTCCTAAGAAGGGGAGGACGTTAAAGAAGAACTGGCACTTCTTAGGCTTGAGCTTCAAATTATGTTCAAGCAAGCGATCAATAACAAGTTGAAGGCTTTCAAGATGTGAATCGACATCTTTTGAGAATATGATTATATCGTCAATATAGACCATACAATGAATCCACTTCAAGCCGGCTAAGACTGTGTCCATACTACGTTGGAAAGTAGGGGGACTGTTTGTTAAACCAAAAGGCATAACATCATATTCATAAAGGCCATCAGGAGTCACGAAAGCTGTCTTATGACGGTCTTCAGGCTTCATAGGGATCTGCCAGAAACCCGAGAGCAAGTCTAGAGATGAGAACATGGTGCTCCCAGCGAGACGATCGAACATCTCGTCAATTCGAGGCAGAGGATACTTATCCTTAACTGTCACGTTATTCAGCCGACGGAAATCGGTACAGAAGCGCATAGTGCCATCTTTCTTCTTAGCCAAACACACAGGTGAGGCAAAGGGGGAACAGGACTCGCGGATTACTCCAGTTTTCAACATCTCAGCGACGTGATCGCGGATAATCTTGGCACGCTCCAGACCAACAGGGTATGGTGGAGCATTAGGTGGCCGTGAAAACGGCATAAGATCCACAGTATGAACACCAGGGGACTTGTTTCCCGTGACAACATATTCACGAAATACATCAGCATTATGTCCTCTCACAAGAAACTGCTTTAAACGTTCAACCGTGTCTTTATCAGCAATATGAGCATAATCGAACTTTGTAAGAAGTTCTTCATCAGTAATAGGAGTCATGTTCTTAAGGTAGTCCATGCGGTCTTCACTGGTGTAATCGTTTGGTTGAAAACGAATTTCAGCTTCATTATTAATGATAGATTCTTCTAGTAATTGCATGTCATTACCAGATAGTAGCTGTTCAGGCGGGACCATCAGCACTAGGGAAGTTATCACCAGAAGTGTAGCCTTCATCCTCGGTCAAGTTGACCATGGCATAACATCAGGAACATCCATCATGGGGTCCCGGCTATCATCGTCGTCAGGTGTATTGACTAGATTAATAGCCTTCTCAACCACATTTCGTGGCTTTTTAAATACGCGTTTTCGAGGAGTCTTTGAAGACTTCCTTTGAGTACTTGGTATCTCACCAGCAGCTATGTTGCAGAAGTGCACGTGAACCTCTTCCAAGGTTTTGAGATGCGGGTTAGCGATCATCTCCGTGACGAAGAACAAAGTCAAGTTCACGTCATCGTGGAAAGCTTCAGTCAAAGGAGCTATGAAATCCACGTAGTCCCATGGGAGTCGTCAAAAGAAGCCACAGGAGTGCCTTTCTTAAGCCATTACCATGAGGCCCGTGATGGGCTATGTTGAGAGGGAATGGTTTCATATCCACCTTCTTGCGTTTGAATCCAGGGGAATCGTCGGCGAGGTACTTCATACCATTCTCAAAGAGAGAGTCATGAGAGTAGACAGTACGTTCAGACGCGACGTCAATATTGTCCATTAACGGTTCAGCAATGTAATACTTCTGAGAATATCCGGTAGACGGTCCATGGTACACATAATGGTTGAACGCATATGTGGGTCTAAATACACGTCTTCCGCAGCCACGCAGCGGACATACGGTGTTTCACTCCTGTAAGTTGGACCGGCCTCTGTAACCTTTAAAGGGGTCTCGTAAGCTTTAACGCCTAAGTCTGGATGACTGTAGTAGTATCGCAGAGTGTTTCTACTTGAAAGTAAGTCCATGTAGAATCCTAAGATCACCGGAGTTCCCAAGATGATGGGCTTTGGGCAGTCTTTAACAACGAAGAAGTCAAACCACTTCTTTACGTTGGGTGTAGAAGACCCTGGGGATACGCTTAGCGTACACTTACCAAGGATAGGTTGTCGTCCACCTACACCAGTGGAGAAACGTCCAGGCTTGAAAGGGGAGAAGTACACGGCACGACCTTGCCGGATTAGGTCGTAGAGTAACGACATTTTGATGACATTGCAGTTTGCGCCTCCGTCAAGGAGGGCATCAGCAATGTACACGCCAGATATACGGGAGCATATCTGCATTACGTGTGGATCCTCAAATTCTATGAGTTTTTGAGGTATAGGATCAATGATGACATCGTCCGTTTGGATATCCATAGAACACATTCCACGGGATCTATAGTATGACTCTAAGTCGTCATCAGAAGTATACTCATTAATGAGTATCTGAGGTTCGGTAGTAATTACTTCAGTGGCCGTTATAGGCTCCCTTCCACGGATCTCTGCTTCAGGGCTACTAAAGTCGGAGAAGCATGCTTGAGACGCACACTCAGAGCTATCAGTTGACGCCTCAGAGTGAGACGATGGGGACATGACAGAGCATGTTTCTGCCAATGAAGGAGAATGGGAGGCCTTTGAAGTAACGAAAACTTCTTTATCCACCAAAGGTTGAACCTTATCGAGCGTGGTACCCATACTGGAGTGTGTATTAATACCACTACTCACCCTATTATGAGGTGGAGTGTTATCAACAGGAGGTGTTTCCTGGGACACAGAAGGAGGACTTCTGTTAAATCGACTTTTTGTTGGGGTCGATTGAGATCGTCGCTCGTAATATCTGCGAATTGATCTTGGCGCTTTGGAAGACATTTCAAAGCCTTTCTCGACTGCAAGCCGTTCTACCCTCTCTTTGAGAAGAGCGTCACGCTGTTTAATACTAGCGACGTCATCTAAGTATTGACGTAAACGTTCACGTCGCGTACTATTGCCTGAGGGTGTTCGAGCGTGGGATGGGAAGTCGACGCATGTAGACATAATCTCGAAGGCATTATTCCTCATCTGCGCAGTAACTGTGACTGGGACATGGTTAGCGCGACGAACGCGTGCAGGAGATGAGGTAGTTAAGACTTTCATCAGAGGTATTATCACGCTTGAGTTGATGATGGGTCTATGGCGATAAGTCATAAACGGAGCTTTGGTATTGACGAGAGGGACAACTTCATCAACAGGAGTAACCTCGTCCAGATATTCAGCATCAGGAGAGCCATCCACGCACCAAGCAAAGCATGAGTCGTCTTCATCCTCGCGGAAGTTACGGAACTGACCCATGTCGGAACGTATAGCAAGCGGTTGCTTTATACATAGGCGACGAAGGTCGCGGACGTGGTTATCAGGGAGGCATGGTCGCGTAATAATGATGGCGGCCATATAATGGCGCCGTAAGTACTCAAGGAACTCATCAAGTTGGTCATCGAACTCAGAAACATATATGAGTTTGTCCACGAATTCTACAGGAATAGAATTTATCGGAACGTTGTTATGAAGTATCTTATCATAATCAAACTGAATAACTTCATCGTCGAAAGAAAACATAGTATTTCCTTCTCGCCAGATAACGGGCGGAGTCTTCTTTATTTCGGGATAAAAATATTGAGATGTAGTGAATAATAAATGAGAAGGCACTACGTATGTGTCCTCTCTCCTAGACACAGAAGGAGAGGGTGAAGCAGAATCAACAGGAATGAAATCTATGTTAGCGGCATCAACGGCGGTGGCTAACGAAGTGGAATCTTCCACTTTTCTAATACTTGAGTTAGTGTTATTTGTAACGATAGAGTTCTTACCACTAAACATAGTGTAAGCTTGACGGTGGTTAGGACACGCGTTAAGAGGATGATCGCCGTGGAGAGGACAAACAAACATATCCTCTGATTGATTCTCGGCCAGCTGCAGAGAGTGACGCGTACCAGCAGGACCAGAAGGAGCTTCAATACGCGACGAAGTGGTGGCGCCGGCCTGAGAAGGCGTCGTGGGAAGGCGTTCCGTAGAAGAAGCACGATCACGCGGAGCTGGAGTCCATCCACGTTGAAAATTACCAGCAGGTCGCGTCGAGAAATTCCCATTGGGCATACGAATACGGTCACGATAAGTAGACGGGACGCGATCCATGAATGGGGCAGGACGACGAATAAACTCATTCATCGTATCTTCCAACGCGAAGACTTCAGCGTCGGAGGGAGGTAAGTATCCAGCGTCGGCAGCTGCATAGTCAATTGCAGCACGATCACGTATGCTTTTCGCGACGCGTGGGATGGTTGATGGCGAATCCTGAATAAACTCAAGCTGGTGAGCCGATTCGTCAAAGAGATAGGCCACCAGGGGACGACGAGGTGGTCGTTCTGAAGGGGTACCGCGACGAGCAACGACCTCTACGTCACCCAAACGAGCCGTAAGAGCCTGGAGTTCTCGTTCAAGACGATCAGTATTGACTGTGCCAGGATTTGTCTTGGTGCTCATAACAGAGAGGACTGTCGTGAAATCGACGGTTAGGTCGTCGTAGGCTTTGCCGTCATATAGCTCGCGTTTGGCTATGGAGGACCAAGTATGATCTTCACAATTGATGACGAACCGTTGACGAAGGGTCTGCTGATTGACGCGGGATGACGCTGGGAGTACGCAGTTCATGAAGTTCATACGAGCCCATGCGTCAGTTGGGGAGTGTGAGTCCTGGAATGTCCACTTAAAAGACTCCACGGCGGCTCGAACCTTAGCGTCGTCAAGTTGCTGAGCAAAGCATGAACGAAAAGCAATGCTAAAACCCTCCCACGTAGTCGTAGGCTCGAGAATGCCAATATACTTGGCTGCATCGCCGACAAACATGACATCAGCAGCGCAGGTATAACGGTACGCCTCATCCATGTCCAAGAAGGCAGGACGAGAACTAGAAGTTGACGAAGGTGTCGGTAGGCCACTCTCAAGATACTTGCGGTAGGTGGCGAGAAAGTTCAGTGCTTCATAGGGATCCTTAGAGACCCCTTTGAAGGTGAGCTTCTCGCATTTCTTTGCAATGCGTTTGCGAAGAGATTCATCGACCAAATTGAAGGTCGAGGAACTCATTGTAGTATGTGGAGGGATAGGTAATCCGAACGGAATAGCCGGCGATGGGCTGAATTAGTGTTAACACAACGTCAGAACGAGTAGTAATAGGTAACTCACCAAGTGGATCTGGTCAAAGGCGGGATTACTCAAGTAATCGTCAGGATCGGTCAATGATTTGAGGACCCGTCGGATAGATGGTGGGAATTTCCACTAGGAGGAGCCAGGTGAGGATCCTTGCAAACTAGGAAGGCGTTCCGAATGGTCGTCGTCAGGATGAGGGGTGACGAGAGGTTCTGAAGGCAGGATGGAGTCGTCACCAACAGTATAAGGTGGTGATGACGACAACGTAAACAAAGTTTGGAGGAATTAGTCCGAAATTGTCACTAGTAATAGTGTGATTAATACCGTCATCAGAAATGTTTTCGTACTTCCATTTTTCATTCTCCATTTTCACTAAAGTGTGAAGGGTATCTGGACCACGATCAAGAGAAGAAGAAGCAATCTCGTCGTTGGATGAACCACCGGGATGTCCTAGGCGAGGCCTCGTAAGGATTGTAGAGGTAAGGTGCCTCTTGGCTCTTTTTTATATAATCGAGAACTCGGAGTTTGGAGAACTGGACGGGGATGAGATTTCGAGAGGTTCGAGGCCTCTTTTGGAATCTATTAGAGCCATTATTGAGACAGGATCCACTGAGGGACTAGGAGGTATATGGACCTCGAGGTAGAGGTGGTTTTCATCCTCCTTTTTTCGTTATTTCCGTTTCATTGGAGAGACTGAAAGATTCGTCCATAATACCAGGATGGGGATGCTGTGAGGAATCCGTCAGGAAATCATCATCCGTCATGACGTTTTGGGAGCTGGAGGGGAGCGTCGTAGGACTTATCAGGTCTTCAGGATACGATGTTTTATTAGAAGGATCCCCTAGCTGAAGAGAATCGCTAGTATTGGAGGTAGGAAAAGGTAATTTCTTCCCTTATTCTTTATCTGTCTTCCTGATCTCTTCACCTCGGATAAAGGAGCGTCAGGAATGTGAGGGGGAGGAATACGAGGAATCCTTAAGGTGGGGCTTAAACCTTCGGAAGGCCAAAGGATCCGATTGAGATAGTTGGGGTGATCCTAAAGCATTCATTCGACGAATGATGGCTCCAGGGGGTTCGAATCCCTCATGGAAGTCAGTTGGAAGAGAATCCGAGCTAGAGCCTCGTGAAAGGGACTCTTTAGCTTCGAAAAAGGTTTCGACGGGAGTTCCAAAAGGAGTGAATATAGTACCGTATACGTCAGGTACCGGATCGGATCACGCCAGAAGCAGGATAATCCTGATCTGCAACACGAACGAGTGCGACGAGTGGATTCCACACAGGATAATGGGAATAATAATTTCCAAACCATCGGATGGAGTGGAACTCCGAGGATCAAGTAAGATTATCTCGAACGGACGTTCGGTTGGTATGGGGAGATTATCGATACCGGACGAAGTAGACGTGTGAGGGAAGGCATATTCATAGTAGCTTCTTTATTCTGAAAGAGAAAGTCTAACAAATACGTGTCAGGAAAAGCTCCTCGAGGGACTTCATACTGGAGAGGTAGAAGTAAAGAGGACTAACAGAATCCGAATAGCGGATTTGATGATCGACTAAACTCAAAACGTATTGAATATTGAGGTGATGCTGATATTTTGTTAACTTTAGAGAACGTCGTAGTTACACGCAGGACCAACGGCCGCCAAGGACAATCCTCGTGAGCCAGCTTCCGATGGGAGACCGGACGAACGAAGAAAAGAGCGAAGAAAGAATTCTCGTTTGAACCAACAGGAGGCGACGGGAAATTAGGATCCATTGTATAAAGAATGAAATAAACTTAATCTACTCCAAAAGAGAAGCGACAATTTATTAAACTTAAAATATAAAATATCGAAGAATGGTTCAACGATAAAGTGAGTGAGAGGAATCGCACGAATACAAGAAGTAATGAATAGTTTCCTACGATCGTAAGAAAGGAATCAGAAAGATTAAATAAAGAAGTCCCCAGCTAGACTCTTCAATTCTTCTTAGGAATTTTGGCGAGAGGTTCTTCACCGTCGTTGTCCTCAGAGGAATGAGTAACGGCGACGTCACTATCACTATCGTCGAGTTACAATAGGCGGGAGGATATCCGAAGGGGTAACGGCACCGGAACCAGTGAACTTCGAATAAGCTTTTCGAGCAATATCAAGCTTGAGGGACAAAGAATCCTTCTCTTCCTGCGTAGTGGCAGCTATCAAGCGCTCTTTGAGGCTCTCAATGCGAATTGGGAGCTTAAAAACCTGGCTGGAGGTCCGGATTGCTGGTAGAGCGACGAGAGGACGCCTTAAGATCCTTGGAGATCCTAGAGTTTCTAGAAATGGTCTCTCGACGAGCCTGACGATCGAATGATTCTTTGGCCTTGATGGCGCTTTGAATTGCCCTTCCAAGAGCAACGTGTCCAGCGGCCGAGACGGTGACTGGGGGTCGGGAATTGTTGAGCTTTGCTCTAGCAGCCGAAACTGAGCGATGGGTTCCAAGAACAGTAACCGACAAGAACCTTAAAGTCTCGTTGGAAAGGAGGTTTAGCTCACCGACGGGTGCTAAAGGAGTAGGCTCGGGATCCAAAAAGGTAATGATATCACGTTCCCAACCTCTGACGGCGTAAAAAACACTACTTCGAATAGAAATATAGCGTCGGTAAACACTATTGAGATGGGCGATAAGCTGAGAAAGCGTAGAGCGAGGAGAATGGCCCAAATTATTCGGATCCAAGAAAAATCGAACGCGATCGGATAGGGAGCTCAAGAGCCCCAAAACGTATTGCTTCTTTAAGTGGCCTTCCAGAAAAACCCAGTTATCGCCGATGACGACGGAAGAGGAGAGGAAGGTACTTCTTCTCCAGGAGACTGTCGGTGACTGACACAACAGGAACGTCAGGAATCGGTTCTTCACGACGGCGTTTGGAGGGAGAGGACGACTCAGCGGCCACAGGAACGCGTCAACTTCAATCCTTTCTATATCAGCAGCACCCAAGAGTTTTGAGGCAGCCTTATTGAATTGAAGTGTAATCTCCTTCTTCCTCCGAGTAGCTTCAAAGCGACTATGATCGATAACCTCCTTCCAAAGGTTGTTGGAGTCTTCCTGTTGCTTCAGAGAGTCCAGGGCCGCCAGAAATTGACGACGGTGAGTGGGGAGAGCGTCCTCAGATAGCGAGAGGCCACGAGTAACGTGTTCTTCAGCGGAAAGAAGCCCCACTGACTAGGGTCCTTCTTCTCGAAACCGTTGGTGAGGTGCAAGGCTGTGAAGACCTTGTTGTTGTGGGACTCTTAGGATAATCTCCAGTAGTCCAAAACACCTCTCTATCAACTTTGGCAGTAGAGGTTTTCTCCTGAATTTGCTTCTTCTCTTTGTAGGTAAGGCGGTCACCACGATAAGGACCCTTTTTGGAGGTCCTGGGTTGGCCTGGTGGAGGCGGGGGTACGTTGGAGTACTCAATGTTCTGCACTGCAAAACAAAAAAGAAGGGTGGCTATTAGGACACTATTACAGTGCCCAAGTCTGGCTAGCACTACACTAACTCCGTCCAAGGGTGCGATGGGGGATAATAAATCGAAATAACGAGAAGAATTCCTTCAAAGGGAAGGTAAACACTCACTTTTCTCCGTACTTGTTGGGTGCGGGGATGGTTGCGGTGTTTGGATCAACAATATTTTTGTATATGACAATTCTTTTAATTAATAAATTAACATTTTTGAGATGATTCGCACTCGAAGTACTCCAACTCGAGTTTCCGAAATTCGATAACTTCGGAACGAGACATCGGAGAACAACGAGACCTATATAAAAATGATAGTTGTTCAATTTCGTACAAACTGTGAAATATCCAAATTGATAGGACGTAAAAAGTGGTATTTTTCGAAAAACGAAGATATCGTCGCCAAATCTTAATCAAATAAAGAAAACTTTAAAGAATTCTAGATAGTTTCCTAGTTTCGAATTATTTGTAGAAGTTTATTTGGGAAACTTTCAAATCGACGTCGGAATCTTAATTCAAAGATGCGACGAATTGATAAACCTTATATAAAGTCGAAAACGATGTTTAAAACGGTTTTGAAAAGATATATCATAACATCATACCAAAGTATCTCGGAATATCTAAGCTCCCACCATCGGAGGGCAGTCCCGATCGAGATCACAGGAATACAGGTCCTCAGGTTGGACCCTGGGGTCTAACATTAAGTAAGAATTTTGTGTAACAAAAGATATTTGCTGGGAAAAAGTCTAAGTTCATTTGCAACAAAGAACGCAGTTTTGTAGATATAATCGTCTAAAAAATTACTAGCGCGAACGAACTTTTACCATTGATGGATGGATAATAGATCTACCAAGATCTTAATTTTCAACGTCGTTGAGCCAGAACTCATCGACGAAATTGAAAAAATATAAATTATCGAAAAATAAAAGTCGAATAAAGTTTCGATTCTAGCTTAGATGATAGTTAAAATACCCTTCAAAGGGTTTTCAAGAAGCTTTAAAGACTTCTGAAAGAGTTTCCGTGGCTTGACGCCACAGATCTCTAAAAAACAAAAACTCGAAAGTTTCTGTAAAGGTGGTCAGAGGTCCATTACAGACCTCTAGTCAGCCCTGCATTACACAGAGTTATAAACTGAACCTTATTCACGTCTAGGCCCACCAGGGCTTCGAGGTTTTCAGATCCAGGGGCACAGGATGAAGTAAAGAATGTAAAGTAGCCTCTTACCTGTGCCAAAATTGTCAGCGGCACAAATGGCACAAATTTTGACAGGTTGTGCATGTGCGGGGTATGGTTGGAGGACCCAGAGACCCGACTTGCGATCTCGCCGCAACCGTGCACGCGAACTCGACGATCAATATGTCGTTCGAAAGAGGGGAACCGTGGCAACATGATGATGTAAAAATATAAAAGAGTTATTAATAAAATGAAAGAGATCGAAAAGAAATAAAAACCACCATGTTAAGGTTGGGCCCCATCTGTGAATTCTCTCTATGGCCCCCTCTGCTAAGCCCGGCATACAGAGGTAGAGAACCACATAATAGGTGACGAGACTAGAGTCTAGGAAGTACTCCTAGATCAATAGTCAAGCCCTATTCTGCCTTTAGTGACAGCGGGGATTTAAGTTGCTGTGGTTTTCGTTCTAATCGTTAATAATAAAGGGAAAAAAGGAAGGGAAATGCCTAGAGACTAGATCTAAAGTGACTAGGGGAAAGGGGTCTACGAGAAGGGATTCCATCCCGCTCCAAGGAGTGTACCAGGCCTCATATTCGCCGCAATAAGCCGTTTTAACATGTTCTATCTCAATCTCATCTACCTAGGGCCCTGCTCATGCCGCTCTCCCACTCACAGGCAACTAGATAGCCTGTCATAGCCATCGAGAATAGAACAGAGGTAGTTATACTGACCAAACCTTCGAAGGAATCATGCCCTTGAGGCGTATTCCCATGGCTCATACCTTCTTAGACAATGTCTTGGTTCGGATCGCAGTCTCCCTCGGCGGCGTGCTAACCAGAGCACCCGCTAGTACAACTCAACACACGATAGTGAATATAAATGGGAAAGATGATAGCACAGCCCACCAGGGGCTGGCCTGAATGTGCAGAGGGCTTAATCCAGGACTGAAGAGGTGTACGTAAATCTATTCAACTTTCTACAAATAATAAAACAATACATAAAGGGGAATCAAATAACAACAACAGGCATCTCGACCAACGTGGTAGCATGTCATAAGTTGGCATACCACGTCGACCGCCCTTCCTTCTATAAAAACCTCTCTCGTATCTATGGGGAAAAACTATGAAAAACCCCGAGAGGGAAAAGAATGGAAAGGGAACAAAAAATAAAGATAAGGGCACGACGTCTATATAAGCGACGCATTCATGCCTCTCGGTGAGGTTATCTTATAATCTCACAGCGCCATTTCATGGCAGTCCAAGAAGCAAACGGTTGTTGCGCAATCATCTTCTGAAGCGGAGCTCATTGCACTCAGTGAAGCTACCCGCGAGATGATCTGGTATCAAAGTCTCATGGATGAAGCCTTAATCCAACATCCTGGTGTATCCCGTATATATCAAGATAACGACTCAACCATTGCTATAGCGAAAAATCCGATGCATCATCAACGTGTCAAACACATGAACGTGAAACACAGATTTGTCAACGACAAGATTGATGAACGCCGCATTGAACTCGCCTATTGCTGGTCAGAAGACATGGTCGCTGACGTCTTAACGAAGTCTTTACCTACTGAAGCACATCAACGGCATGTCCGCAGCCTTGGTATGCGACGATTCAGAGACTTGACCACACTGCCATCAGAAAAGCAATAGTTCCTTGAATTGCGGGGGTGTGTTGAATCTCTGTTGTATCGTTATAACAATTCAATAAACTCTTACTTTGCGATTCATGATGTTCATCCGTCGAACATGTTCATCCGACTGAACCAGAGAGACGACCTTTACGTCGCACGTTATAGATCTATATTCACGTTTGACTCGTATTTAGCATGATCACATATCAGCTTTAACGCTGTAGCAAAACTCAACTTGTTATTGCGGTACGCCAAATGACTAAGAGTTGCAGTTTTGCTACGTTGCGGAATGCCGATAGATCAAGTTAACTCGACGACGAGAATGTATACTATAGATCTCAGCTCCGAGCACGCGTGATTATGTTCCGCACATAAGGTCTTTACACTTTATCATCTTATCGTCATTACACCCCAGGGTCCCGCACCCTTGGGTCAGCGCGTCAGGGTCCCGCTCCCCAGGGTCCCGCTCCCCAGGGTCCTGCACCCTGGGGTCCTGCACCCTGGGGACGTCGCTCCAAGCACCCTGAATCACCTCCCCAGGGTCCTGAACCCTGGGGCGTCTCTCCGGTGTCTACCGCACCCTGGGATAGACCCTGCGGCAGACCCCCGGGCTCTTACACATGTTTATCATGTGTAAGGACATATTGTAAGATTTGGTGATTAACCTCTTTTATTCCAACAGCATTACAAACCTGTAAGTTTTGGTGATTAACCTAAATCTTACAGTGATACAAAGAAAACCTATTTATAGGCTTGCAACAGGGAACACTTAATGGAAATAAAATAAAGAAAGATTATAAAACGAATATTCCCCCTCATTAAGTGTTCTCATGCTGATGATCTATGAGCCCCAGCTGAGACCTAAACTGTCGGAACTTTAACTTGGGTAAGGCTTTTTGTGAAAACATCGGCGATATTTTTCTGGGTCTCGACATAGTTGACCACGATATCCTTGTTCGCTACAGCCTCCCGCACCATGCAATATTTGATATCCAAATGTTTAGTTTTATCGCGGTGAGTAGGGTCACGAGCATTTGAAATTGTAGCCGTGTTATCACACAAATCTCGGTAGGGCGGTCTTGAGGAATCCGAGCTCTACCAGGATCTTTCGCAGCCATTGTACTTCTTTCAGCTCAGAGTGTAAGGCCACGAGTTCTGCCGTCATTGTACTATCCAACACCAACTTTTGTTTTGCCGACTTAAACGTAACCGCCGCACCAGCCAGGAGATTAACGAAACCAGAGGTCGAACGACGAGTTTGCGCACACCCAGCCAGATCAGAATCCGTGTACGCACGAATGGAGATTCCAGCTGGAGCATCCGGTTTAAAAAACTAGGCGCATATCTACTGTATTGTTCAGGTATCCCAACAAGTGCTGAGTCGCTTTCCAGTGACAAGGGCGTGGCTTGGACGAGAAACGTGCTAGCTTACTAACTGCAAATGCGATATCAGGACGTGAACCATAGGCCAGGTAAAGGAGTTTTCCGATGACAGCACGATAGTCGATATCTTTCATTTCTTGTCGCTCGGTTTCAGTAAGATCTTGTAAGAAATCGAAATCCTCAGGTTGATCTACAAGCATTGGAACGGCCACTGACACGTATTTTGATGGAATCCAGTGGTCTTCAACAATCTGTCGTGCAAAAACAGATTGCTCCAGAACCACATTTTCCCCCTCATCAAAGACGGTCATGCCAATAAATTCCCGTTTTATCCGTAGTGTCGTTCAGCGGGAACTTCATATTGATGGCGGCAATAAGGCGTAGAACCTCGGGTTCCACAGCAAGGTCATAGAACCATTTAAGATCGTCGACGTATAAGTAGAGATAGATCCAGTGATCCCCCATTCGTTTAACAAAAAAGACATGGGTCATTTTTGACTGACACGTAGACCCAGGGTAACTAGAAGGCCAGAAATGTCTTTATACCAAAGTCGAGGGCCTTGACGAATGCCGTTAACGGCTTGTAGGAATTTCAGCTACCAAACCAGCAGTGGCAGGAGTCTCAGTGCCGGGAAGTTGCTGCATATAAAGACCACCGTCGACATCAACTTTGGAGTTTAAGAAGGCACTAGTAAAATCGCCCTGCCGGGTTTTCATGCGCCGCTGAGCTTTAATCGCTAAGAGGATACGAATGCCGTTAAGGGATCCGGTCGGGGACCAGGTCTCTGTGAAATCCACGCCCGGAATCTGGTGACAGCCGTAAGTAATTGCGCGTGCTTTGAACGTTTCCAACTTAGTATCGTCATTGGTTTTAACCATTAAAAACCCAAGCAGATTTCAGAGCTTTGCGGCCAGGTGGAAGAGGAACAAGCTGCCAGGTACCGTTGACTTGATGGTGACGGAGTTCCGTATCAATAGCAGCTTGCCATTTGGCGGCGTCAGGGCCACTTAAGGCTTCTTTAATGCTGCGGGGACCCGGCCGACTGCTGAAAACAGAACCGGCGACAACGTCCCGGAAGGAAGGTCGACCCCGATCTGCATCAGGATCACGAGGAGATAGAGCAAACTTATGCACAAAGGCACTTTCATCACTGATTTCAAAACAAGTAATCGATAAACGAGCTTGATCCAGGTGGGTTTGCATGAAGGTGGCGTAACATCCTGGCACTATGGGTAGGCGGAGCACGGTCCTTCTTAACTTTGCGATCCGGTTGTCGACGAGGTTCAAGGCTGGGTTGACGCGGTGCGGCAGGAGTAACTGGTGCAGACATGGGTTGCGGCGGAACGTCGAAGACAGGGATCGACGGCGAGGCAGGTGCAGACTGAACTTCTACGGCACGGGGAATAGAGGAGTCGCGTGTGGAAGTAGGCTTAGGGTCCGGGGTCTTGTACTGAGGTGGAGGTAGAGGAAGCCGGGTGGGGGTTGCTGGAGGCATTAAAGGAGGTACTTGAGCATCGGTGGAAGAAATCTCCTTATCCGCATCAACATCCCGAGGATGCCGAACTCGTACATCATCTACATCCACCCAAGGATCTACCACAAGAGGAGCTTGAGCTGATGGTATGCGAGCCCGGTCAAAAACATCCTCAAAGAACACCGCATTACGAGTTGTAAACACCGAATCGGGATTGTCAGGATTAAGTAAAATGCGGTATGTCCGTTCTCGAAAATTATGACCATCGGCATCACTATAGCCAACGAATCGACCGACAACCGCCTTGGTAAGTAGAGGACGGGGAGTACCACGTTGGAATACTAAAGCACCATAAGCAACACAACCCCACGGACGTAAATGCTTAACATTAGGAGCAACACCAAGGAGAACTTCAAATGGGGTCTTGCCAAGGGGTGCGTATGACTGTTGATGATTCTATTGTAGAGATATATATAGGTTAACGCAGCTTCACCCCATAAATTCGTAGGTGCATCAGCCCGAAGAAGCATGGCTCGAACCCCATCCCACATAGAACGAAAAAATCGTTCAACACGACCATTTTGTTGATGTTGGTCGGTATCCGCCAGGTGAAGTTCGATTCCGAGATCTTGGCAAATAGCTTTAATAACCGAAGTAACGTTTTCTCCTCCTTTATCCATGCGAAAGCTTTGATTTTTAACCCTGTTTGTCGTTCATACCATGCAGCGATCTCACGCAAATTGGTGCTAAGGTCGGATCGATACTTCAATAGACGACCGGTAGCAAAAGAGGAGCCCGAATCGACAACAACCATAATGCAGGTTGATCCTCCAAGGGTGGGTGTATTTTTGGGTGGGAAAGAGATATCTAAATCTAATGTACGCAGGAGATCGTGATGAACCGGAGCCGTAGACGTAAAAGGCTGCTTGTGAATCTTGGCATGAACGCAGGGATCACAAAATTGGCTCTTGGGATCCAGTTTTAAATCAGGTAAGCCTCGAGCTGCGTTATGTTTAATCGTGTCGGCGAGATAATGAAAGTTAATGTGACCATAGCGCTCGTGCCACTTCTGGGCTTCAGTAGATTGGGTTGAGAAGTAGGAAGATGCCAAGTTGGCCGTATGAACAGAGGTAGGATCATCAATGTCGATATAGAAACCGGCGGCCGAACCCTTTTCACTAATCAGCGGTTTTTCACCCAAGGTACCAATATTTACAGTCATAGTGGTATGGTCAAACCACACGTCAAGCCTTGGCACAGGAGACGATAAACAGACAGAAGGGATTCCGACACTTCCGGTGAGATTTCCACTCCTTCAATTGTAATCCCCCAGTAATAGGTATGTTAACCGTTTCCCCCGTTGTTGATAGCGTATGATTACTGGCGCTAGTATAATGAGCGGCGGTTTCGATGGACCGGATATGGAATGAGGTAAGCGCTTCTTCATGATATGCCCTGTACACCCGAATCCACACAGGCCCGGTGACGTGACGATTCCTTCGAAGACAAGGCTTTGGCATCGCATCCAATGAGGGAGTTTAGGCGATGGTACAGGATTCACAAAAGTGTAATGGGGTACCAGACGATAAATAAAGGGCAGATGAGTAATCTTTATTATTGAAGTCCAAAAGTTCTTCACTAAAAACACTATCTCCAACATTAAACGTCAAAACACTTGTTCGGTTGGCTTTGGGTTTGGTATCAGCTTGTTTTACGTCCTTAGCGAGTTTCTCCGCTCAGAGTGTTTAGGAGCTCCTTGATACTTTTTGCATATTTCTTGAATCGCAGGTGAGCATCTTTTGGAGTGATGACCGTAATACTGACACTTGGTGCACTGAAGGCAATGGCGATCGTTCTTGAGTTGTGGACATCGTTCTCCGCGAGTACATGGGCATGGTGAATCAAGACGATTAGCTCTAGGAGCCATATCGTCATTAGCTCCTGCGGGTCCAGGTCGAAGATAGGCCTCATGGCGAGCTCGAGCAAGGTCCGCTTGAGCCGCCTCTTCTTGAAGATGAAGAACAACCTCACTAATCTTTGTGAACTTGTTTTGCTTGAAAAGATTCTTGAGACCATTGTTAAACGGACTCATGGTGAGAGCTTGCGTAAAGTCTTTATAATAGGAAGTGTGGTAATCGTTGGATCCCCAAGAGAAAGCAGTTTGTTGCGGCGTTCTTCAAAGAATTCCGCTAAGTCTAGGGGGGTACGACTTCCTTGAACAATCCGTTTTCAATTCTCCTTGGATCGAGTCAACAGTATGACCCGAGTCATGATGGAGGGACAACTCAAACGCACGAAAACGCCGATAGATCGAGGTATACGCCGTGGATGAATTAAACTTGAGGCGCATAGTTGAATCCATGTGTTCTGTCAACACATTATTGATAGTTGACTCGACCTCGTTCCACTGCCTTGCCTTTTCAATCGCAGCTATCCTAACCGCCTCATTCACGACTGCACCATTCGCAACGACCTCTGCGGCACCTGAGGAGCAACCACTTCATGACGAAGCTGGTCAGACATCTTGAGGACCGACATGGCGTAGTACTTGGTCGGCAGCGACATCCCATCTATCCTGTTCAAGATCAGGAGCTTCCATTCTGGATAATATTCTTGTTTGTTCGCCAGGGTAAGCAGGCGATACGTTGACTTGGGATGCGATGGATGGGATGGGCTCGATGACGGCGACATGATGGGGGAGCTCAGAGTTCGATTTGAGCGGAGTTTCAAAAATAGAAAACTCTCGTGATCAACCTCAACTCAAGACTTCCACCCTCCTCGTCTCCTGGGGCCCTACTCCGTCCTTATCTTTCTCCCTGTCGTTAACGATCGCGTACGCGTAGCGTTCAGACTCTTAATCTGTAAGATTTGGTGATTAACCTCGTTTATTCCAACAGCATTACAAACCTGTAAGATTTGGTGATTAACCTAAATCTTACAGTGGTACAAAGAAAACCTATTTATAGGCTTGCAACAGGGAACACTTAATGGAAATAAAATAAAGAAAGATTATAAAACGAATACATATGTCACAGCCACCGTGAGAAGCAGAGAAGCTGAGAAGCGCCACCAAAAGGCGTTATATGGAAACATCCCATCAATTCTCAGCATCTGAGTGAGAAGTGCACTTTAAGTTCCCAGAGGACTTTTATTGAAATGACTATAAAAGGGATCACTTTCCCCCTCCAAGTGGAAGTATCAGTTCAATCCTGTACTCTCTGCAATATCTATCGCGCATTCTCTCTAAACGTTAACAAACAATGGTGGTGGCGCTGACGAACCTGTACTTGACAATGGCACCGGATCCAACACGGCCGTCGGAAGTGCAAGGGTTGCCGTCAGAGGGTGCATGGATGTAGAGACCGTCGCGGCTTCAGCGAAGACGCTCCGCCCTAGCTGATATTGCCCTCTGCCTTTGTTAAAAATAATCAAAGTCAATAATAATGCTCCTATCTAGTGTAATAAGCTGTTGCAGAAGCATGGACTGCATGAGGAATTATTTGCGCTGGAGTCGGAATTTTAATAAGTATTCCTCTGCAAGTTCATTATATGATGCTGCAATGTTTAAAAGCAGAGGAGGTCCTCAATATATGTACAATAGTATAAAATTGTGACTGTAGATCAAGTGCTAATTAACTCTCCTTTGAGGAGAGCGTAAAGACGTATTCACTTTCACGGTTTTTTAAAAAATCATAAGCTGACGTGACGAAATGAGTAAAAGTGTTTTCAATACTTGGAAGCAGGTTTGGGCTAAAAAAATATTGTTGATGTCCTTGATAACGTACGACGCATTTAAAAGTAACAAAAACGAACCAACACGGGTTTGAAGTCAAGTTAATGACAGTGAAGGGAAGGAAGGGGAGGGTCATACCTGTTATAAGTTTAAAGAAAAATACAATATCAAATTTATATACTACTAAACGACTCTTACAGGTCACCGTCCAACTTGAAGACTAGTAAAATGCATAGTTTTAATGAATAACAGACACAAGTCAATCGTTTAGACCTTCCAGTATAAACGCAAAAAGGGTTGAGCAGGGCATGAAGTCGTAAACAATTTTATCCACTTATAGTGATACACAGACAAAGACGACGATGTAGAGTTACCCTTGATAATCAGAGCGCTTTGAGGGAAAATACTTCCGAATCCACTAGTTCTGTCGACCGCTGCGCTTGAACCTGGGTGACGACGGACGGGAAGTAAACAGAGTATGTGAATATAAGTAAATTCTAAAACTGACAATTACAATTTGATAGTCAAAATTCCGTATCACCTGCTCACTTGTCACTTGGGGAAATAGAATGCGCTCTGGGGGAGGGGCCTCAGTGAAGCGCCTGCCCTCCACGTCCAGAGGCAACTCGAGGGCACCGTCAAAGGCACCGTCAATAAGAAAACATGAGGAAGATGGAGTCCTCTATCTGAGTAAGTAACCTTCTTCAGTGCCTATCGTCTCAACTCTACTCACCTCACCTATCCGCTTTGCCTCTTCGTCAACGTCTTAAACTTCGTCGTCGGAGTCTACTATGCTCCAGCGCAGTGCTATTATAGTATAATATAGTCGAACAAATCTAATATCTATCTCTCCTTCTATTTAGGCATGGACTCTGTATTTACAACAAACCAGTCCCATCATGACTATGTCCCACCCGAAGTAAAGGTCAGGATCCACCCGGAAACTCTCAGCGAGAGCCTTGAGGAAAAGTCCACATCAACACTGGGAGCAACATCAAGTGGCGAAAAGAACGTTACGTCTACTGCACCGAAAACGCAACAACACTTTACTATCATCATCAGAGCAATGAGGAAATTATATTACTTTGCGAATGCGTATTATCCAATGTTTCAGGTACAATATGAGACGGTGTTGATTTTGGTTTTTAAATAAGTTGATGCTAAAAAGCTGTTTTTCTACAGCCCTACTTTGCTGAATTTGTTGGCACATTTCTTTTCGTCTTTCTTGGCATCGGTTCCGTGTCGGCTATTGTTCTCGTCGGAGCCCTTAAGGGTGTATGGGAGGTGAGCTTAAAAGATATTTCGGATGGAGTGTATTTGAAACTGATTTTCTGTTACTGTTTTTTATTAAAATTAGATGGGCATCGTGTGGGGCATCTCACTTGCAATATCTATATACTGCACCGCATCGATATCAGGTGCTCACCTTAATCCAGCAATATCTGTAACAATGTAAGTAGTCGTATGTTTTCTCTTTATATTCGATTTTTGCACTTATTGTCCAATATCTTAACGTGATTTTTTTTCCTATTAGGGCTGTCTTTGGCTGGCGTACGGGGTTTCTTGGAAGCGGTGCGGCCTTTATATTATTTCTCAGTTTCTTGGAGGTCTTCTTGCGGGTGCGGTGAATCTCAGTGTCTGGAAAGATTTCATCACAGAATTCGAGCGCGAGAATAATCTTGTGAGGGATATCCTGGGAGTGAGAGATCAGCCATGGTGTTTACCGGTGAGTTTAGCTTCTATTATTTTCTGAAGAGATTAATGTAAACATCTAATGTTACTTTATTCTTCTTACTTAGACTTTTTTCCAATCCCGGTTTTTTCCCCCAATACTTTCCAATTGGGAACGGAAGAAATGAATCGTCTTCCACAAATACCGTCATCAGCACAACACCTCATATCTTTTCGCCGTGGCTGGCTTTTAGCGTTGAGATGTTTGGAACAGGCATCTTAACCTTTTTAGCTTTCGCGTGAGTCTTTATTTGCCTAATCCATTTTACGAAAATCTCGTCGTTATACCTATACTGCTTTGCGTTCCATAATGTTGCTCATAACACACCAACTCACCAATACTTTTTTTTTTTTTTTTTTTTTATTCAAGCGTGACCGACCCCTCCAATAAATCCATCACCCGCAAGGAACTTGCCCCTCTCATCATTGGTCTCACCCTCACCCTCCTCATCTGTCTATTCGCACCGCTCACCCAAGCCTGTTTCAACCCCGCCCGCGATCTAGGTCCGCGTTTCATCGCCGCATTAGCAGGATGGCGTGAAATAGCTCTTTCTCCAAGCACAAGTTGGGTCTATACAATCGCACCGTTACTAGGCGGTCCATGTGGGGCAGCAATCTACTTGTTTGGGTTGGAAAGAAGGATAACGGATGATTCTGTTGTGCTGGATTAAGATATTGTGTTTTGGCTTTTTGCTGCGGTCTCTTTCGAATCCCCTGATTTGCCCCTGATCATCTCTTTTTTTTTTTTCTTCTCAACTGTTTATTTGCCTGCATTTCAATCCTTTTTGCGTTTGGCTGACGGTGGCTAATTTTGAGGAATAAAAGAACACGATAAAGATAAGATAAAACAAAGTCCCGCTGCTCAAGCTCATAGTTTCACTCCTCCAATTTAAGGTCCCTCTCTTCCAACTCATTGTTTCGCTCTTCAAGATCAACGTCCCTCTCATCCAGCTCATGGTTTCGCTCTTCAAGTTTAAAGTCCCTCTCTTCCAGCTCATTGTTTCGCTCTTCAAGATCAACATCCCTCTCATCCAGCTCATGGTTTCGCTCTTCAAGTTTAAGGTCCCTCTCTTCCAGCTCATTGTTTCGCTCTTCAAGATCAACATCCCTCTCATCCAGCTCATGGTTTCGCTCTTCAAGTTTAAGGTCCCTCTCTTCCAGCTCATTGTTTCGCTCTTCAAGATCAACATCCCTCTCATCCAGCTCATGGTTTCGCTCTTCAAGTTTAAGGTCCCTCTCTTCCAGCTCATTGTTTCGATCTTCAAGATCAACATCCCTCTCTTCCAACTCATGGTTTCGCTCTTCAAGATCAACGTCCCTCTCCTCGAGCTCATGGTCTCGCTCTTCAAGGTCCACGTTCCTCTCTTCAAGCTCATGGTCTCGTTCTTCAAGGCCAGTATCCCTTTCTAAAAGCTCATGGTCTCGTTCTTCAATCTCAATGTCCCTCTCTAGAAGCTCATGGTCTCGCCCTTCGATCTCAATGTCCCGCTCCTCAAGCTGATCATGCTCATCGCCTTCAGGAAATTCGCGAGCTTCAAGATTCAACGCAAAATCTTCTTGCTCCTCCTCATCCTCGTCATGTCTTGGCTCAATGTCAACAAGAGTATCCCTTCTCACAAACTTTTGCACATCTAACAAAAAGTAAGATACAATTACGACAGCGGAAACACTGCAATACAAAACAAACACAACACGACAACCGATAAAAAACTTTGGAAAACAAGAGGTCGAGTAATCATTAAAAATAAAGTCTTCTTACCACTAAAGCAATTCCCACTCTCGCCCAACGCCTTCCGATACTCGGGTACCTTCTTCCCCAAAACCCCCGCCATATCCGGGCACATCCTCTCAAAAGCCTTATAAGCCTCCAAACAATATCGTTTCGGCAATGCAGTTGGATCATCGCATTTTGGAAACACCAGCCGACAGGTTATTTCATTCAACAACTGTCGACATTCCAGACCTCTATCAATGTTGGATGTGACGTCTGAGACGATTTTTTCGGCGGCGGCGCGGTTCTCGAAGCTGGAACGGGTTATGGGGTAGGTTATTGTGGAGCAGAGGTTGAGGTTGGCTTTGACACAGGTTTCTGGATGCGGGCTTAGAGATGTAGAGCAGAAAGGGAGGAAGTACCTTGGGGGATGAGGCCTGAGATGACGGTGGTTGCTGATGAGGCAGCCAGGGCGAGCTGGAACCACATCTGCATGGTTGGAGTTGAAACAAAGAATGTAGCTCAATCAAACTCGCATTTTTTTTTTGTTATTTCGATTTTTCCATAAAGTCTTGCTGGTTGTTCCGTGTAGACCCATTCGCCGACGTAAAACAAAAATCCAAAGTACTCAACGTTTGACTTTTTCTATTCATGGTCATTGAAAAGAGGACATATCTCGTTGTATTGTGGGCTTAAAATCATACCATAGTATTAATGAGAAACAAAATGTTTATGTCGTCGACAAAGGGAGAGACTTTTTGGGGGGAAAACACCAAACAAGTTGGAGATGAATTTGTAAATGGAGTTTTGGTTTTTTTTACAAAGAGGTGAGAAAAACAATAAAAGGAAATTGCGGAGTGTGTCTATACAGTGTAAATGGTGGGTTGGAGGGGCGGACAGTGAACAAAGAACAACGGGAGTCTTTTTAGGCCTGAACATCCTCCTCGTCATCATCACGACGCTCAACGTCAACTTCGTCGTCATCATCACGACGCTCAAGTTCAACCTCCCCATCATCCCTCGCCTCAAGTTCAATCTCGTCATCATCATCACGACGTTGAAAGCTCAACCTCCTCATCGTCATCACGGGCCTCAAGCTCAACCTCGTCGTCGTCGTCACGCGCCTCTAGCTCAATGGAGGGCTCGGCAATGTCACGAGCCTCAAGCTCAACAGCAGGTTCCTCGATAAAGTCACGGGCCTCAAGCTCAACGGCGGCTTCAGCAAAGTCACGAGCCTCAAGCTCAACAGCAGGTTCCTCGATAAAGTCACGGGCCTCAAGCTCAACGGCGGGCTCAGAAAAGTCACGAGCCTCAAGCTCAACAGCACCCTCAGCAAAGTCCCGAGCCTCGAGCTCAACAGCAGGCTCAGCAAAGTCACGGGCCTCGAGCTCAACGGCGGGCTCAGCAAAGTCACGAGCCTCAAGCTCAACGGCGGGCTCAGCAAAGTCCCTGGCCTCGAGCTCAACGTCGGCCTCCGCAAAGTCCCTCGCCTCAAGCTCAACCCCCTCCTCAGCAAAGTCCCGAGCCTCAAGCTCAGGCACCTCTTCAGCGAAATCCCTAGCCTCAAGCTCAACAACCTCATCGTCGTCATCACGACGCTCCACCTCCACTTCCTCATCGTCATCATCACGACGCTCAAGCTCAAAAGGCTCCTCCCTGGCCTCAAGCTCAACAACCTCGTCGTCATCATCACGACGCTCAACCTCAACCTCCTCATCGTCATCATCACGACGCTCAAGCTCAACAGGGGACTCATCCCTAGCCTCAAGCTCGACCTCCTCATCGTCATCATCACGACGTTCAAGCTCAACAGGGGACTCCTCCCTAGCCTCAAGCTCAACCTCCTCATCGTCATCATCACGACGTTCAAGCTCAGCAGGGGACTCCTCCCTAGCCTCAAGCTCGACCTCCTCATCGTCATCATCACGACGTTCAAGGTCAACAGGCGACTCCTCCCTAGCCTCGAGCTCAACCTCGTCGTCATCGTCACGACGTTCAACCTCCACCTCATCGTCATCGTCACGACGCTCAACCTCAACCTCGTCGTCATCGTCACGACGTTCAACTTCAACCTCGTCGTCATCGTCACGACGCTCAACCTCAACGTCTTGGTCAGGGGAACGTTTCTCGATTTCAACATCTTCTTCACGTTTCTCAATCTCAACGTCCTGCTCGGGAGCGCGTTTCTCGACTTCAACGTCGTCGTCATCTTCACGTTTCCTCAAGTGGACGTTGACTGCATGGGAAGGGGACGGGATGAAATTAGTACTTTAAAGTCTATAGTGTGTCGTGGGTGATGAAGTTGTCAATCCCATTAAGGAATTGTCACCTCCAAAAGAAAAATACCCGCAAAACAATCAAACATACCCTCAAAACAAGCCTTGGATCCCAACAACTTTGGGTAATCGTTTGAAAGCATTAGCAAAGGCCTCCTCAGCACCAGCGCATTTATCAACCACATCATCAAACGAGTAATCACAAGAGTCTAGTGACGGTGTTTCCATCCTGTTCACATCTGGGGAAGACCATGGCACACCCGACCTTGACGTAGGCGCGTTCACATTGATGAGAAACGGCGAGGGAGCGGAGACGATCGATCTGAGCGAATCGGGTGGAGGACGACTCGGAGTCGAGGTTGCTGATGGGGTAGGTGACGTCGTGGCAGGGGCCAATGTCTTTGAGGACGACGCACTGCTTGGGTTTGGCTGATAACGGGGAGGTAGGGAAGGTTAGTGGGATATTGGGAGAGGGAGGTGGAGATCATGTTTGAATATGGAATGAAGGAAAGGATGGATCTGGAAGGAGCGGTGATGGAGGACATGGATCTAGAGGGACTTACCAATGCCGGCCTGGACGGAGGCGACCATCGCGAGAAAGACGAGCGGCTTCCACATCTTGAAACGGGTGATGTAGATGTGAAGGAGTGTAGTTGAGAGAGTTGTAGTAAAGCTTCTACAGGTGTGAAAGAGAACAGGTGCTTGGGGAGTTGATGGTGACAGGGAGCAAAAAAAATAGCTGTTCACAATAAAGAAAAAAGGAGAAAAGAAAAAAAAGTGGGGATTGGGATGAACGTATATGAAGGAAGCAAAAAAAAAAACACCCAGAGTTACTGTATGTGTGTGATTACCGTTCTTGTAACCGACAACGTTTTTATTTCTCCTAATGTTGTGCGTAAATCAATGGGACGATCCGCCTCCCTACAACGCGGTGTTTTGCGCAATACATCCTTCCGACCCACCCAAAATCTTCCCTGCCTTGTAAATCCCCCTATCGCGACCACGACGAATGGAAAGCAAAAGCACGCTCATGAGCTGAAAGGGAAAGGAATGAGCACGGGCAAAATACGAGCTGCAAATCCAAAATGAGACTTGTGGGCCTGTGTGTTGGGAGGGAGCGCAAATCCCCAATCGTGTAGATAGAATCGCGCTATGAGGCATGTTTTGTAGACATCCAGAGGAGAATCCCACTGGCGATTTTTTTTTTTTTTTAAAATCACTTATGTTTTATTGATGCACGTTCCTAAGAGTATTGTTGCGAATGGTCAATTGTTAAATCTTTAAAGTTAGGGTGGGCTGGACATTGATGGAAACCGGACGGGCGGGGCTGCAAGGATAAAGCCGTTTAGTTTAGGTATGATTCAAGCAAAAGGTGTTACTATTCAAAGCGCGCAATGCCTACGGCATATAATGAAAATAGTCTTCCATTTGCTACTTAGAGACGTTTGTATCCGACCGGAGTTTCGAGCTGGATAAAATGGGATATACGTGGATGCGTTTTATCGGATGACAGAGAGTTATACTGTCAACTCTAGAGACAAAATCACACACAATCCAAGCCTTGGAACCCAAAACTTCTAGAACGACGTATCCAAAAATACCGCTTTCCTCAACACCTCATGATTGGGAATTTTCTAATTGAATCGGCCACGACGGAAAAAAAGCGTTGCTTACATCAACCATATATTTTACACGATTCGAATTACTCCAAAAAAACGTCAGAGCTTTACGTAAAAATTATACACGACATAAGAATGGGACGAGACGGAGAGAACGGCATCAAGGGACAATATCGGTTTGTGAATGGAGTTTGGAAGTATACGAGGGTATTTGATGATGGGCGACGAGTACACGGAGGAGTCATTTTGATGAGAATGTGAGTGTTGGTGTATGGAAGAGGGACTGATGGATTGTGTTAGACACCGCTTTATAGGGAGGTATCATCGATTGTCGGGACATCGGTTGTGGGATCACGGCAAAGCATTTCATCGTCCTCGTCCACGTTAAATGGGTAAGTTTTGGTTCCCTCATTGTTTGTTTTTTCTTGTTTTGTTGTTGTTGTTGTTGTTGTTTTTTCCAAGGGTTAGTTAGTGATGATAGTTTATGCGCTTGTAGTAGAGTGAGTTCGAGCGATGCACGAGGCGGAAGCGAAGAGGGTTTAGAGGATGGGAGCCGGGCAAAGGGTTGGAGGGATGAAGGACCTTCCGAACCGAACAATGCGCAGTCGTTTATACATAGGAATTTGGATTCGGTCAAGGGACTTGTGGAGAGAGTGATGGGGAGGATTATTGATCGTGGGGAGAGGATTGAGCAGCTGAGGCAGCGAGCAGGTGAGGATTTATAGTTTTTGTTGTTTATTAAAGAGGTATTTTTGTATGATGTAGATACGCTTTCTGGAGTTTCAGACATGTTTCGACGGCGGGGGAATCAAGCACATACAGAGGCATGGCTGGACTCTCACAAGGTAAAATGACATTGTGAATAGAGGATGTAGAGAGAGATCCTCATGTGATTTTAGGTCAAGGCCCTGTGCGGTGTTGTCGTGACTTGGTCAATCGCAGTAGCCGTCAGTGAGTATTCAAACCGAAATAGCCCAACTCCAAACTGTCATTTGCTTTCTTTCAAAATAACATTGATGAATATTCTTTCCTATACACCTACCAGTCTTATCCTTCCTTGCCGTCATCATGCTCATGAACAAGCTCATCTTCCCCGCCCCACTCCCCGCACCGGCACCGCAACCGCCACCAGGTTCCCAAAACCCCTATCCATATCCATACCCACCCTACCCACAATACCCACCACCACAATACCCAGCATACCCGCCCCCGTACCCATACCCACCTCCACCCAACTGCTACTGCCCGCCTCCAGGTCAAGCACCATACCCTGGAGCACCAGCACCGGGGCCAGCACCGATTCCGGCACCACAGCCTACACCGAGGAAAATGGGTGATGGGTTTGGGATGGAGATGTTTGAGAAGGCGTTTCCTTTGGGGTTGAGGTTGACAGGGCTTGGGATGACGGGGATGGCTGTGAAGGTGGATGATAAGACGAAGGATGGGATGACAGAGTCGACGACAATGACCACCACCGCCACCACCATGACCACATGATCATTAGTTAAAGATGAAAAGGTCATCGTGGGAGGAATGTTTTTAAATGATGATGATGATGATGATGAGGGAATGTCTGTGGATGATGATGAATGGAATGGAGGTCCAAATGATAGTTTTTGTTTTGTTTTTGTTTTGTTCATAATAATACACTGTTTCTACCAATTTGATGTGTTTGTCATCGGTTGAATAGGTAATACAAGGAATTTATCCAGTCGTGTAACATACAGTGTTTGTCAAATAGCTTCCTCTTATGTGTGAGAGGTCCCACCCATCGAAGTCACCACGCAATCCTTCATCTCACCATCACGACGAATAAATAACCTTCACCCATACATCATACCATCCTCTCCCCTCTACACAAATATCCTCACCGTCTCGCAACATGTATTTGTATTCGGCTAATGTAGGGCATTCTTCCATTTCCTTTCATCCTTTCCTTTCATTCCTATTTACCTATCGTTGCATTCTCTGTTCTTATCGACTCCTCACATTGTTATTATCTTTCATTCTTGCTTATCCGCATGGTACTTGTATAGCAACACAGCCAAGGCTAACCTAAGGAGAGGCTTAACCAAAGAACATGATTAAATAATATGCATAATTGAACACCCAAACAGAGTCCAAAAGTAAAGGAATATTCATATATTAAATATTCATTATTCAATGTAAAGAAGCTTAGAGTACTTCCACCTAAATATTTATATAGGAGTGACTGCCCGCTTGTATGTATCTATGCACGACAAGTATTTATCACACCAGCCAGCTTGCACCTCCACACCAGTATACTTGCACACAGCACACTATATAATACACTATGACACTACTGCACACTGCACACTGCGCACTTCTGATTACGCAGTGCTGTGGCTGTAAAAGAGTATTCGCTAATGGTAATAATGCCTTGTCACTCCTTATATAACTAATAATTAAATAATAAATTTTCTCACTTTTAGACTCCGTGCTTTTTGTGACTAATTTTTTATCTTTTTTTTTCCCTTCTTTGTATTACATATTATACTGGCCCAGTCTTTTTATACTTAAATAGCCACCCTTTTCTACTTTTTATATTCATTATTCTTACACTGATACGTAAATACAACTATTAACTTTAAGAAGTACCATACATACCCCCCCCTATTACAGTCTTTTCATTTGTTATCTTACATCTTCTCCCTCATAATGTCTATCGTCGTCTCTTCAACTGCATCAGATTCTACAACACTGTCACTCTTCCAACCAACTTCAACTATAGCGACAGCATCCTCATCATTGTCCTCGACCTTCCCTCCATCTGTCACTCCATCCCCTGAAGTCTATCCATTCACAGAGTTTGCCAGACTCCCCGACATCAGTCTCTCCATAGAATCCGATCGACCAAGTTCCCAATGCTCCTCCACCACAGATCCCTCATCCTTCTCATGCTACATCCTCCCCTCCGAAACAACCCCTGAATCAGCCCTCAACATCTGTCTTAAATCCGACTCCTGCTCCACCGTCATCTGCGGCACAGGCTTTTTCCCTCCCGTAGCTCCAGGCAGATCGTCCTCTGTCATCTACGGCTGCAAGCTCTTCATCAACACCTCTGCCATCATCTTACCCGCTGATCTTTCGTCATCACCAACATTCAATTCATCCGCCTTCATCCGCTACGGTCGTCCAGTCAACGTCAATGGCATCGTTACCACATTCCCATCCACCATCAAGACCTTTACCCTCCCCGCCACACGCGCGGCCACGTCCACCCGTCCATTTCAAACTGGCACATACAGTGGCATCAGGCCAGACAACAGCAACGTCGTCCTCCCCATCGTGTTTGGCCTCATTTTCTTTTTCGGCATTGTCTTTACCTGCTTCTGTTACGGCAATGTATCTCAGCAGATCCAAACCAACCGTGCGCAAGACCGTCGTCGTGTCGCTGATATCACGCTTCCCTCTCATCATCATCATCAAATCACAGAGCCTTTACCTGCGTACGAGGCTGGCCATTACACTGCCCCTCCTATCCAACATGCTGCGGTTGTCGAGGTGAGAGACAGGCCAATGACGGTGGGAGAGGCCATGGACATGAATCCGGCCGTGATCGAGCAGATTGCAAGGCCGAGTGAAAGGCAGTATGTCTAATTAGGGGCATGAGGAATATATTTATATTTTTTGTACTGTATTTGAAATAATAATAAGAGAGGTCTCATCATTCTATTATATAAATAATCGCATAAATAAACCAAACTTGTTATCAATAAGATAAAATTGTCCACAGAAAAAACTTGCATCAAAAAAAGACCTTTTGTCTCACCGTCGTTTTATTTTGTCTTTTCTCTTAGATATTATTATTATTAGTGTTGATTTGTCTCTATTACTCACCAATGAAAAGCTACAAAGCTTTTTTAATGCCCGCCCATTCAACGCCCAGTCAGTCAGTCAGATTTCCCAGTCAATCCTTGACCACACATGTGGCTGGCTGATCACGTTTTCAGTCCCAACAAAGATACACGCCTCACCTCTAACAAGCAACCCCTCTGCGACTCGTCACTCCACGCTGACCATCATCTGCGAGAAAACATCTTCCACCTCTATAGGCCCCCAACGTCCAGCCTTTTCACCTGTCTAGCTACGACATTCATACAACATCATTGTCCTTACTTGCTCGTACTTCCAACCATAAAGCCTTCTATATTACTCCTACCTATAAATAACCACCCTTCCTTCAACCCATTCACCCACGTCCCGTCCAATCCCCTCGTCTCTGGCATCCTCATACAGCGCCCTGACGAGGTGTCGAGTTGTAGCTTATGCTCAATCTTCACCGTCTGCTATCGACACCATGGAAGCGGATGAATGTTGCATGGTAGGGTTTGAACGAATATTATAGGACGGGACGTGGAACCGCATTCAAAGTATTCAAGAGTAGGTGTAAGAATGGCGTCTGGCCCGTATATTACGACTTGGCATCATCATCGCAATGATGATTAATCTGTATTGCTTATAACACCACTGAAAATTGAAAGCCTGTTGTTACAATTGTACATATATCTTTATATACGGCCATAATATAACACTTTATTTTGCATGAGAAAGCTTTTAGCTGTTTATTTACAAAGGTTTCTTCTGCAGCAGTTTTCTTCACGAATGCAAATGAGATTATTAGGGAAAAGAGAGCGAATAATGAAAAAAGACCTTAACGCTGCTGGCGTCGAAAGTGAAAACCAAAGTTTGGAAAGTGCCTATAAAACTCAGGCGTGCCTCAGTGGATAAAATACCCTTTTCGAGTCCAAGATCATAATATGTAATGGATACCATAATTTCGATACATATTCCGACTATTTTCTTCATATATTTTAAGTAGAAGAAGGAAAGGTATAAATAGGAAACGGCTTTGGGTAGAATATTATTATGTATATTAACTTAAACTATTGAATTTGAGAATCTCGGGGTATTACTAAAAGAGAGCAAAGACAGAGAGGACAAGGACCACGATAGCTGTCTGTCCGCTAAACCTTCCTGTAGCAGCAGCCCCACTCTCAATAATATTAGTCATAGTGGGCTTTACAGACGTGATGGTTGTAGGGAGAGTGGTGGCGGTCACCGATGATCTGCATGAGGTGGTGGGGGTGACGGTAGTAGTCTTGGTCAAAGTTGTGCAAGAAGAGGTAGCGGAAGTCATCGCAGTCGAAGTAGTTGCGGTGACCGTAGTAGAGGTCTTGGAGATGATTGTGGTGGACGTGGTGGACGTGGTTGACGCGGGAGCAGTTGTGGAGGAGGATGTAGAGGGACACTTGACCTTGACAAGTGAAGGATCCTTGCATTGAGAGGCCTCAAAATGCAACCATTCATGTATTGCTGTCCGTCGGAGCCGCAAGTTGGTCCATCGGGGGAGGGAACGAGCTTGCAGTAAAAGTTATCGCACTTGGGCGGGGAAGTTGGGGTCGCGTTAACAATGGCGATAGAGGCGATGAAAGAGGCCAGGATCAAAGTGGAAGAGACCATTTTGGGTATTTAGTGTTAAGGGTAGCTGAGAGACTGTTGTTTGTTATTGCTTGTTGTTAATATTGAGAGAAGTGAAGGTATAGGTCAAGCATTTATACGGAAAGTCGAAACGATAGACTCAGAAAAGTATTGCGTCAATGGCGGTGTTGAACATTCCAGCGATAGAGGCTGATCGATGTGAAGAAGTTCAGGAGGGGTGCTTTCCTGAGCCATATTCTTGCCTTTTTTTTTCGAGGCGGTGTTTGTCAGTCAGGCCAAATACTCTTTGGAGCAGACGGTCATTTGAAGGTTGCGTAAGAATAATAAGACACAGTAGATTCTCTCTCTCTGCCATTGCGGTACATGAATCCCTCACACTGAGTTGGATGTCCTCTTCTACAGGTGATCGAACTTTTAGTGAACTTTTAATAAAAGTTACCCAAACACCGCCTATCCTGTGCATCTCTCCTTTCTATTCTCATCAAGAATGTGAACACATTCGTATGCCTATTGGCCGTGCATGATCCGTCGCATCGTTGAAAAGCAATGTAGAGAACAAACCTCCAATCGCTTGTTGGAGTTTAGTGTGGCTCAGCAACCTGACAAACTTGACATTGATGGAGGCCTTCATTGTATGGATGGCGGAATAAACTCCATGTCGAATACCTTCTTCATGTCCACTCAAAATCTTTCGCCTCTCTCAACGTATCTTCCTTCGCCCCTCTCACCGCGCCTCAAACGACAACGAATGGACAGTCTTCGACCCAACGTGAAACTTCTGACCTAATCATGAGTCAAGTGGATGAGCGGGTCACTGGAACGGCCTCGCGATCCACTATTGCCCCAGCATGCAGTATGCTTTCTTCTTGAAGTAACTATAAAATAGAATGAGTGCTTCATCCATTTCCCCTATTTTCACATTGCACACATCCATCTCAGCCATTAAATCCTAATTTATCCCCCAAGCTATCCCCTCAAATCATCATTACCCTTTAATGCATCACAGCACATCTACCATTCTCCTCTATACAACTAGCCTGCACTTTACCATATTCTGGCCAAGTGGACATGGCGCGTTCTGAACTTTTAACGCCCCCCAAGCGCCCCTCCTCAGTCTCATCCGATGATCAGAAATGAATGCAAAACAAGTTGAACACGCATCACTATTTACAATTATGTACATTTATATAAGCACTTAAGATTGAGTAATGCCCAGTATTTATTTGATGAATATCTGAGAGTATCTTTATTTAACATTTAGTAATAAAGAATATTATGAGAGAATTTGTTTAAGGAATTCACACCAGAGTTTTCATTAAAATATCGCCCAGTATATTTTTTATCATTTATTTAAACTTATTTATTCATTATGTACATGATTACTCTAAAATCTAAATAGTAAATATTCGATGAGTTTTGTTTATTATAAATATTCTAATACCTATAAATGGACAAAATATTTCTGAGAAAACCTTCCGTTTATTATTAGAAATGCAAAAGTTTTAAAAAACGCCCAGTCATCAGTAGCAGAGGTGACAATCCTTCCATGCAATAAATAAATAAATACCGCTTCTGCTTGCTGCATCAATTCTCATTCTGATCGTCTTCTACCATTACTTTATCATTCTTCCATATCCACATACTAACTCCGTCGTCAATCTCACCTATCTCGCCTCATCAAACTGCAGCACCAGCCATCACCATGTCCACAACATCACTGCAAACAGATCTCCCATCACCCACAGAAATCGTCACCTTACCTTCTCCCACCATCGTCGCCTCCCCAATCTCCTCATCACCATCTCAACCATCCCCAACTCCAACAACACCTCCTCAACCATCACCATACCCATTCTCCGAATTCACCCTCATCCCCAACATCATCACCCCCTCCACATCCAGACCCTCACTCCCATGCCCCATATCACCCTCATCCCTCATCGACTCCTGCTACATCCTCACATCAACCACCATCCAACCCATCCTCAACATCTGTCTCACCTCCCCAAACTGCATCGCCGTCACATGCGGCTCCATCCTCACTCCAGACTTTACCCGTACAACCGGTTGTGACCTTTACGTCAACACAACCGTGTACATCACCCAAGACCCATCCTTCTCCTTTGACTCCTCCGCTTACATCAGGAACGGCCGTGAACTCTCTGTAAAAGGTGTCTCCCTTCTCCCCACCACAAGATCCCCTTACCCAACCTCTCGTCAAATCACCACCCGAGGATACAACGACGACAGCTACTACCGTTCATCCAACGTTGGGGCCAGCCTCCTCTTCATGTCCATCATTATTACGGTTTCCATCATCTTGTTTTTCGTGGTCGTGTACTGCTGTTATCGATGGTGTTTGAAACAGAGGAAAGAACGGTATTCGAGTGGAAATATGATGGGGCAGAATGTTATGGTCATTGTACAGCCCTATAGTGAGGAGGTGGGGCCACCCCCTTATCGTACGTGATAAAGGATATCACTAATAACAAGTACGATAATCAAGTTTTACTTCCTTTCATGATGTTTGCATGTGCTTTTTTCTCGACGTTCTGCATCTCTTAAATTTTTTTAGTACAGTATATAATAATACATACAAACTTTAATAACAGCCCCGCATATTCAACTATAATTTATCCTCCTTTTTTACGATATCAACCTCCACATCCCATCAATAGCCCACAAACTTGTAACGGCTCATTTCCAATCTCATATGGTTCTCCGGAAGCTTTCTGATGAACGTGAACGTTACTTTCTCTAAAAAGCAGGAACCTCTTTTGCAAGTATAAAACCACGATTCCCTTTGAATAGATGGGACTGGTCAAATGTTGCCCAAGCATACAAAACATCTCTTTACCCTATTCCTTCTCTGGAACAAACCCGCAAGAAACCGTCACAACTAGGAGTAAGGTAACGTGAAAAATGCTCATAAGTATGCCATAGGATGTGTTTATGCAGGAATAGAATAACAACAATAAACTACAAGAAAAAAAGAACAACGAAAATAAGTAAACATTACTGTGGGTATGCATGAAGAGAAATAATTAATTACAAACCTATTAAGACAAAATATGGAAGTTAAAGTATAAGAAACAAGTGATTATCCATGAAAAAGTAAAACCAAGCCCTTCACCGACCAAACAGAAATGAAAATAGAAATAGGAGAAAAGATGACGCATGGTTAAATACCTCTGTATCCTTCATCCACAAAAAAAAAACCCCCCCAACCAAGGCATCCCGTCTTCATAGGCAGGCCGACGAAGCTGATCTTGACGGTAAGAGAGAAACTTTGTGACACTTCGAGTGTACGATGGCGGTCCACTCCTCAAATATGCGTAGATTACGAGAAGAGAGTGTGTGAACAAAGTTTTTCTGCCGATAAAGTTCAGGAAGGCCAGGAATCAAGAGGGTTTTCGGGTGTGATGCAAGTCGAGCACAGTTATCTGTTGTCATCAAATCCTCCCACATTCGACGTTCAATATCAAAAGGATCAATCAGTTGCATCTCAACCAGTTCAACCAACAGAGAGAGATTGGATGATCGAGTGCCGTTGCGGAATGTCTTGTTGAAAATGGCGAGTAATTCAGATGGCCATGCGTTGATGTGGAGGATATCGAGGAGGTTTGAGACTTTCACGCCAGTTTCGTAAATCAATCGAGCGACACGGGCAGCATCGAGAGGGGTGGCGTCGTTGATGATGAGGAGAATGTCTGCACGGTCCCCCTCAAAACAGGTACGAATGAATTCATCATTATCCATGATTTTTAAACGAGGATGCTGTATGATCAATTCCAGCATTGGCACGGATATGTCAAAGTTGGTGGATCCAATCTCATGCACGGCGGGTCTTGTGGATAGAGTTTCCTCCAATTCGAGCAACCTTGTGACGGCCTCGACTGTTCCATGTCGCATACCCAGCGAGACCAGGATGGTTTGGAAAAGTTGGTCCGTGGTATCCTGGTTGGAAGGAATTTGAAATCGTACCAAACTTTCGACCAGGAGTGGAAACATGTCGAATTCATTGTGAACGATGGCGGTCATGAGACTCATTTGAAGAATGAAAGAGAAGCCGTCGGAAAACTCTTTGTCGCCCACCAAGCTGGTTTCGAAATCTTGAATGGCGGATTGAAAGTCATCTCGACGGTTCAGGGCGGCCATGAGTTGGAAAATGATGACATCTGATGTGACCATCTTGGAGGACTCTGTATCATCATGGTCGTTGGGGGGGAATTTTTCAATGTTGGCGTCGTAGATGGCGCAGCTTGATTTTATCCATTCTGCGTGGTTTGAGCAGAACTGGACGACACTCTCATCCAAAGTGACTTTCAGTTCTCCCTTTTTGCATGTGGAGCAGGCGTCAAAGTGTAGGAGTTGAAAGGCCTCGAGAAAGTCGGATTTGATCATGAGAGCAGCAAAGTACATTGGATGGGTTGGTTTGTTGACGACAAAGGGAAGAGTGACGCTGTGGGTGTGCACCAAGATGTTGCGGATGGCAAAGGGAAGCAAGGTGGGTGAATGACCAGTTGTCTCGAAAGTGTCTTGAGAGAAAGGGTATGAGAGAGGCTGAACTGGGTGGGAGGTAAACAGCGATGCCCTCACAGACTTCGCTGGGCATATCCTCGAGGTTGACTGCCGATGGTGTCGTGGTCGTTGTCATGGATGTGAACATCATCATCAATGATGATTGTATTGATTACTGGTGTAAGTTGTTGTTGAGGTTGATTCCATTCAACGTTTTTAAGAAAAAGGAATGCATGTTGAGCCCAGCCAGCCAGCCTCGTGAGATGCAAGTGCAAGTCTTGAAACAGTTGTAGTACAAAGAACAGTTTTATTTTTTTATTAATAAATACTTTTATGACGCCGTCATTATTCAATTGCGTGTGTTCCAATCGCAAACCGACACGCATTCACAAATGAACAAACCTACGGTTACTAAAGAACGGTCTCGTACACCGCTGCAGTTAGCTGTATTTCTTTCGAGTCTTTTTCAGACCTACGAGGTGCTGATAGGTGGGTGGGTTGGGGGGATGGGGGGAAAACTCTATGTTCGTACACTGAGCGGTCTTAAAGAACAACTCTCCTTCAGCCATAACTGTAATGGAGACCGCGGTGGAATAGTAAGAGACGTCGAGTGGAACAGATGAGAAACGATGTGACTCATTTTATTGAAAGATTGACAGTGACGTTTTGGGAATCTCTGCGCTAAAATGCCGATAAGGCTCAGTTACAGGGGATGGACCCCGATGTAGCTTAGTCTTCTTCCGCCCTAGTTACGTTGAAATGAGATGGCTTTTGGAACAGGACGATGGCGAGTCCTTACGCACACTCGCGTTGTAAGTGAAAAAAAAAAAAGATGAACGCATTTCGGTCCAAGAGCCGTTCAAAAAGATATCAATTATTAATGAAGTGCTAAAAAATGGGATCAAAACATTTAGAAAAGGAGCCCATCGGCAAACACATGCGTTTACTAACAACAACACTCCAAGTGCGATTTCCACTGTGAGCAAAACTTGAACTTGGAGACATAATTAAAATAAAATATAAAGCAAAAGATCACAAGATATAGCCTGTCACGATGTCTCGACCTCCTCACTCCTGCTGGAGCTCGCTGCAGTTGCCAAGTGGGCAAGCTCATCCTTTTTGACAAAGGATAAGACTACCAAAACAACCACCGCATAGGCCGACATGACAAACAGCATAGCCGACGGCATTGTCGTAACAGTTGCAGCATCTGTATTTTAAAAATAAAGGGTAGAGTGAACCCAAATTAGCCTTTTCCTTAACTCGAAAAAACTATAATCTTCCTTACATAAAAGTCCAAACAAGCACCGCCGACGGTAGATCCAATGGCAGCAATGACGTTGATAGCGGCAAAAAGTCTGCCCTGCTCGTCAGGAGGTGTGCATCTCGAAAGGACACCTCTCGCGTTTGTGTAAACTGTATAGGCAAAACCGTAACCCAACGAAACTAAGAAAAGCGGCGTCAATATAGTACTCATACAAGACAGAGAAATCAAGGGCAACCAATTAGGAGGGGTTGTGGGAAAGCGTCATAACTCACTGAAATACAGCATCCACCCTTCCGGTGCAATCCCAAGAGCGGCATACCCGATAGCCATCAGAACCAACCCAATCCTCACTAACCCCATATCAAATCCAAACCTCGCTCTGGTCTCTTCAAAAGTATTGTCACCACTATTTCCTCCTTCCTCCCCACCACCACCTCCCCGACTACCTTTTCTCTTCCTCCAAACTAAAAAGGCCCAGACGGCCCAGGCAGAACAATTGCCAGATAGAAAATCCTGTATCCCGCAACAACAAGCAGATACTCTCCAACATCCCCAGTGGTCCATCCAAATCTCAGCATGAAGAAAAGAGCGATGTATCCTCCCAGCCCAGCGTTAATGCAATCCCCCAAGAACAAAAACACAGCCAGCAGCGTTCTCGATCTTCCCCTTAGCGTCGCGATAGATTTGAAAGCTGAAGACAGCGCAAACCATGCAGCGTCACCCCAATTTAACTTCTTGGTGGCTACTTCCTCTTCACTACTTGTACCAGCTGCCTGACCCGTCCGTTCGGATACGCCAAAATTCAGAGACTCTGGGACAATGAAAATAACGTATAAGGCAACAAGGGTCTGAATAAAGAGGGAGAGATAGAATGAGCCGACTGGACCGAATTGGACGGCAGCTTGACCACCGATGAAAGGAGCGATCAAGGCCGCAGAAGTACCCAGGGCATCGGAAAGTGAGAAAAATTGAGTCCTTAAATCTGGGGATGCTGAATCGGAGATGTATGAACTCATTCCAAGAATCATGGCCTATTTACGACAAAAAAAAAAACAAACATGTTAACCCAATCTAGCCGCAATACATATTCCCCATATCTACTTTGTGTTTTTTTTGTTTTTTTTGTAAAGCAAAACCAATATAAAGTAATTAAATTCTTCATGTTACCTGCCAGTTTCCACATGCACCGCAAATAAAGGCACCAATGAATATTACTGACTGAAGATGTCAGTAAAGACGCAGCAACGACGACATTACCAAAAAACGGAAACCCCCTCCCGACCGCCACGACACTTGCAATATTCACCCAAAGCGCCAAAGCCGACAAAATAACAACCGGTCTTCTCCCAACTCGATCTCCCAAGACCCCGACGATGGGTGTCGCCACAATCGCAGGAATAGACGAGAAGAGGGTATACATGAGAAACCACTTTGCCGCAAGTGCACTGGCAGGCTTTGATGCCCTACATACGTTTTGAGGGTCGTCCCATGAATGCACTGCGGTGGCGGAAGGTGTGGGAAAAAGCTACGGGGAAATAGGCGGAGGAAGTATTCATAGTGAGATTGGAGGTGAGGGAGGGGAAGATGTGACGCCGAGCTCTAAGCAAGCCCTTTCCAAAAAAAAACGCTTGAAGAGCAAATGGCATAAGGCAAATGCGAATGCATGAACAATGGTGGGTGTATAATGAGCCACGGAGAAGGACGGAGCTGGAATAGACCACAACTTGTAGTAGTAGCAGGAGGTGTTCTGCATTACTGAGGAGAGGTGTTGTCTCATCTGTCGGAGATGAAGAGAAGGAATGGTCGACGGAAGCAGTGTTGGTGTAGGAGGAATGAGGGGCAGCGCCAGCGACGGCCTCCTTGGGGGTGTTCGGGGCCATTAATAGTTTTTGAGTAGGTAGAGGATTTCTGCGGAACGGAAGGACAACTTTACTGTGATTACTCCCTATGTACCCATCAAGCCCTGACATTAGAAATGACGTGCAAACCGCAACCGATCATGCAGCACCAGGGCCTTTATCTCTTTCCCCATCTGCATTATTGCCTTGCGAATGCGATGGCCGTTGCCGATGCTGGACAGCTGGTGTAGAGATCGTTCCGAAAACATTGGGCTTGGAGTAATAGACAGGGCAACGATTTTTCTCTGCATGTACATCGTTTGCACAGACCGAAACAATTACCGATCCTTATTCGCACCGTATCTCCCCTGGATTTTCAAACATCATGACCTCGCTGGTAAAGCGTCAATCACCGTCCCGCAGTGGAAAGAATGCGGACCATAAAGAGAGGTCATCCTTTAGTTTGGTGAAATCCTTTCACATCTGATCTTCGCGTAATAGGGCCCAAATGAAGAGGTTATCATCAAACGTATCCCGCCGCTCCTCTACCGATTCAGGATATCCTTTCTCGAATATCCTAGCTCCCTTCTCTCTTGAGCCAGCCTCATCCCTATCCACTCGACTCATATTACCCGACCGTCTCCTTAATACTCCTTTGACTTCCTACTTCGACAAGAGAAAGGTTATTTATATCAACTGTGAAAACGCCAGATGAGCTCCGATGTTCCCCCCCATTCCAACACAATCACTACTCTTTCACCTATTTCCGGGATGGACTCCTTTAAACCCTCTGCAAGCTCTAGCACCAACTCCTACTTTCAGTTAAAAGCCTCTCGCGCTGAACCATCTGCAAAGCTCCAATCTCTAGCCGATGTCACTGCTTCTGGACCAAATTCACCAGTGCCATACGATCATCAGCTTCCAAGTCAAATTCAGAAAGATGATTCGTTTCAGCTTTCTCTGATGGCCATCTCCGACATCTCTCTTGATGTTGGAGATGAGCCTTTACTGGGTGAACGATCGTCTTCTCACGCTGATAAGCCAGAGCTTACGACATCAGGGTCAACTCCGCGACATGGCGAAGATGCTGAAAGTGGGACCATAGCCCAAGTGCTCCACAATAACGAAACAAGCCAAAATGCTCGTATTTTCACCTCTTCCGCAACAGTGGATCCATCTCCAACTCTCTTTTCCCGATACGCAAGAGGGGGAAGCTGTGCAAGTGAATTCAGCCTACAGGTTCAGTTGGGATCGACTCCAGATGTTGTGCCATCATTAGGTATTAAGAAGCCGTCACGTCAGAGTGAAACGCTGTCAAGTTCTTCATTGATTTCTAAGGATATACGGACTCTACCACCGGGCGCCTCCGTCAATTCTGGTGAACAGGCACTGCCAACACGGGTGTTTCTGCCAAGTGAACGAAGGAGCACAACCGTGTTGGTGGAGTCAGGGTTATCAAGAGGAAAGACTCGTCGACGGTCTTCGCTGACCTCTGACAGTGGGGTAGAGGATACTGTACGACGGATGAGCACGGTTGACTTGAGAGCGAGGAGGCTATCCGCATGTTCCATGCAAGTGCATGACGGGATTGAGTCGGGTTCCATGAGCGTCTGTCAAGGTGACTCCGTTAAGAAAAGAAGTTCGGTTGGGAGAAAGTCAACTGCCGGGTCAAGGGTGCAAGGAAGAGGGTCGGTCATTAATGTTGCGGAACCGGCAGAGGCTTTAAGTCCGGGAAAGGGGAAGGATCAGAAGGGATCACAACGTCTTGTCCAATTGGCTGTTCCTCAAGAACCCTTGATACCAAAAACCTCAAGTGAGGTTGCAGTAACTTCGGAAAGTATCCTACCACCGCCCAGCCCATCCAATTCTTCACATCATCTGTTCAACAAGTTACTTTCCCGCTGTCGCACTCTCTTCATCGACCCTATTCACCCTGAATCCACACATCCCAAACTCTGGATGGCGTGGAAAACGCTTATCTTTTTCGCTCATATTATCGCCATCATCTTGACCCCACTTCAAATGGGCTGGTCCCATTACATCCTATCCCTGACCAGAATTGCATTGGGTCAGGTTTTATTTGACGTGATTCTATTCATCGATGCTTATCTCGACGCACGCGTTGTTTTTGATCAGGATGGGGATGGGAACTTTTGCTGGGATGGGAAGGAGATATGGAGACGGTTTGCGTATAGTAATTTTGGATTGGGTAGGCTGCTGCTGTCGCTTCCCTTTCAACTTGTAGCATACCGGGTCTCTATACCGGAAAATTGGTTTCGAGTATATGGGCTTAACGTCGAAAATACTTTGACGTGAGTGTTATTCTCTTTCAGCGACAGATGAAATTTTCAACACTCACGATAATGGTCTTTGCGGTTGCAGATTTCGGCGTAAAAGGCTTTTTTCCATAATTACATTCTGCAAGACTATCCTCCGGTTTCCGGTATTTTCTATATTCAAAAACCCGTATCCGTACATCCCAACGGTTGGTATCTTTTATTATGCATTAATATTGCTCATCATTAATCTAAACTAACGTCTATATTCCATATCCAGCCTATTCGGCGTGTCGTCAAGTCCATTCTCTTCCTCCTCTTCCTTTCTCATATTGACTGCTGCCTTTTTTGGACCATTGACATCTCTGTTGATTCGGATCATCGCTGGATCGATCATGCGCATCTCGTCAAGGATGAAGATGGAGGTTTTGTATCAATGAGGACGCAATACTTGGAGGGTCTCATATCTGCTATTGGAGCTCTTAACATGAAGTCAAGGGATGCTGATGTTGGAGAAGATGTGGAACACGTAATGATAATAGTGGAATTTGCATTGGGTGTATTGATGGCTGGCGCTGTCACTGGAACAATTGAGAATATTGCTGAAGGGTTGGATTTGAAATCTGCGGAGTTGCAAAGAAGTAAGCTGTCACATACTCCCTCCTGCGTGAGCGCATTTTTGCTTTTACTCTTTCTCTCTATCCTCTTTTGGTATCATTTTTCCTCCTTCTTCTTTCCAGTCTTATTTTTCCTTCATCTTTGGCTTACATTCGTTTGCACAGAGGAAATTTACATTCATGAGAGCAAGTTGCTGCAGAGCTTCTTGATGGAGCATCGGATGCCACCTAAAAACCCAACGAGTAAGTATCACTTTTTGTAGTATTACTAGCAAAAACTGAATTGCCTGTCTTGATCATTTATCAACGCTAATCTGCATTGAAACCAGATTGTTATGGGAATACCGAGACGTCCAGTGGGAACTTATGAAGGAGCTGGACGAGGAAGAATGTTTGAAGATCTTCCGAAGGATTTAATTCAGCAGACAAAGAACCATCTTTACCTTGATATGGTTAGAAAGGTTCCATTGTTTTCGGGAATGGATGAGGCTTTCTTTAACTTCATCACGCTTCAAATCAAGGTCAGTTTCACCTCGGTTCTGAACACTATCAAGTGCCTAAAGATCATTTCAATTGATGCTCCCCCTTTTTTTTACCAGCCTATGAACTTTGTAGATGAATGCTACATTTTCAGAAAGGGAGATCCCGGAAACGATCTCTTTATCATCAAAATTGGACAAGTAGAGATTGTTGATGGGGAAAAGATTCTCGTTGTTCTTCAAGAAGGCGCTTGTTTCGGAGAGGTGGCTCTTTACAAAGGTAAACACAATCGAGACTCCTTTTGTTGCAGGGAACTATGGTTGACTTTTATGGGCAATAGCATGTACACGTACGGCGTCTGCACGTGCTCGAGGAAGAGTGGTACTGTGCGGTCTTAACAAGGAATCTTTCTGGGGATCTTGAGATCGCACCCCGAGTTTGAAGAGCGGGTCAACCTCAAGATCCTTGAACAAACCCATCAAAGCAGGAGCTACAACAGCCCCTCCAGCATCGTCGTCCTCCTAAGTCATGACTGAAAATGCGGAGGCAATTTTGTTATAAATAAAATAAATTAAATAATAATAAAAATCAACCAAATTTTCGTCTGGTTCCAAAGTCGTACATACACACAAGTCGGAGCTTTAATCCTTCCTTTGCAGGGGTCCACCAACTCTATACGAAATTTAAAAAAAAGAAACAAGGGAAAAGCATGTATTTATCATGTAGAAGTGCGGAGAGAACATGATTTACCCCAAGATTTGGTCTGGTTCCTTTGCGTATGGAAAGAAAAAAACAAAGTGTCCAGCGTGGAAACCCCCAAACCAGCGCTTTCTACTACCGTGGGTGAAAATCTATTCCTGCTCTAACAAGAACTAAAAAAGGAAAAAAAGATAAAAAGAAAGAAAGGACCCGATCTGCGGAAGAACTTCATCAGCCTGTTTTTTCATGGGAAATTTAAACGACAACTTGGATCAAAGACGAAAAAGAGATTTCTCTCATTTCTGTACTAGACGAGCTATTGTTGTATGGGTGTCGGAAGGAAACGATCACTGGAATGAACATCATCATCTCCCTCCTTATTGGGTGCCTTCACCTTGTCTGGCTCATCGTGACGCCTATTCAACTCGGATGGTCACATCTGTTCACTCCGCCGGATCTTATGGTTCAGACGATGCTGGATGCAGTATTGGTGGTGGAGGCCCTTGCGAGCTTGGGCGCTGGTGGGATACGGAAAGACAGATCTGAGGGAAAGAGGATGTATAGAATCAGCGCAGCCTTCAAGATCTTGATCTCGTTGCCATTGCAGTGGATTAGCTTATTCGCGCCTGCACGCAACGTTTGTGAGAGCGGATTATCAGTGTTGGATATTCATATGATGACAGAACGTAGACAAGAGGGATCCACCGTGTTCAAATGGTAATGTTGGGAGTAAACAATCTGGTTTAACCTGCATAATTCAACGGTTTTCGTGTGCCCCAGCTTTTATGAAATTAACGCTATCTTCTTATCGCGTTTATTTCAGCTCCGCGCAAGAAAGATTATGGTTAATCATTGTCGTCGTCAGGGTCTTACTTTGGACCCCGTTAGCGCCTTTCTGGCATTCAAATCACATCTTCTCTCACAAGTGAGTTCATTTATTTCCTCTCTCCTTTTTATGGGCTTAGCGTGACTTCTTTTCGAAGGCGCCACCGTGGCGTTCCTTTAAAAGGATGATTGGAGAACTCGTCAAAAAAAAAAAAAAAATACCGAAAAAAAAAAAACAAAAAAAAACAAACATAGAAACCGACCTGACGGATACTGACCGCGTCCTCAATTTAAATACATAAAAAATACATGGAGCAGCCTTTTGCTCGACTTCTCAAGACGTTTACGGTCCTCCTCCTCGCTCTTCACGTCGAGACTTGCTTCTTCTGGGCCATCGAGGCAAGTCTCCCTTCAACACATCGATGGATTGATGGAATCGCTCATGACGATCAAGGGCGGCCAGTCCCGTTCATCATGCAATATCTTTGGACGTTCATCAGCATTGCGATTCCCTTTCGTGCAAATTTAAAAGGCTCGGAAACGGCGAATGGGGCATGGCCGGGAGGCGTTATCGTTGAGATGATGGTTGCCGTTCAGACTGCCTGGCTAGTTGCGGCCATCATTCATGGGTTGGCTTTGATGAGGGATATAAGACGGTGAGGGTCTCGCTGTTGCTGTATGAGAATAGCTAGGCCCATCGTAATCCCTTGCTAATTTAGCACCATTTCACTAACACACACCTCCCTTCATCATTCCTCTTCTCCTATGCTTGAATTTAATCCTCACTCGTATTCACGATAGTCTCCCTCCCTGTTTTGCATGTTTCTTTATTTCGTAATTAGCACATAGAATAGATGGAATTATACCCCGGTACATCTTACTTTATCGCTCTCTGATCCTTCAGTAAAACCCTTACTTTGCTGTTGACACTAGTATAAGACTCCTGTAACCTGCCAGCAATTGTCGGCTCCACTCTCGCTTTCACAGTCTGAAGGCTCCGATAAGCACGAGGTCAGTTCCTCTCTCTACCCTTGACGGCTTCCTTTATTGTTTACTCTCATATGTATTTGGTCACAAGCTTAGGACGCATCTGCAACAGATTCGTTTCCGCTTGTTTTATTCATTTAACTTTACATCAGCTTGACAGCAACCGTCTACTCTCGCAGTTGAACAGTCTAAAGTCTCCAGGAAGCAAAAACTAAGGTATGCTCTCCTCACTCTCGTTTTTCACCGTATATATTAACCCTCATACATCGCAGCAGACAGAAGTACGGACAGACAGAAGCACGGAACTCCTTTTCGACAAACAAGTTTCTCATGATACAGGTACTTTACTGGCGCAGGATCGATGTCATAGTGATTCGATACTTCCAGTAATAGCTGTCCACCAACAGACCGTCAGATAAACACCACAGCCCAGCCAAAAGATTTAACACCACAGCCCAAGTGATTTAATAACGTGATTATGTCTTTGTTTTTTCACTCCTCACGACCTCGTCTTGTGAAGGGTCACTCGGTCTCTACGAAAACATAATGTCAATTGATGCGATAATCGATGCACCAAAGAATTCGACTTGCCACAGCATCAATTCGATCGATCCTACCCCAGTGGGATTGAACAAAAAACCTGGTATTATTTGAGAAATACCTTACCTTCTCGCCTGCCATTTGCAGCCGTTCGTTAGATTCTCGGTCTTCATGTCACTCACGTTGATATTGCTTCATCGATTTCAAGCTTCTTTGGTAACCTTGTCACATGGAAATCGGATCGGGGACTACTCTTCATGAAACTCTTGATGTCAAGCTTTCGCTTCACGGAAGAAAAGCTTTGGATAACATGAAAGTCCACTCTTGCTAATTTCGAAAGTTACTGAATACGCCCGAAGAGTGAGCTTACAAGGCAAAGTCGAATTGGAGTGATAAAGGATTTCAGACACAACCGAGGCGAGATAAAGGACTCTTTAGTTTGTCATTCAAACGCATATGGAGGTTTTGCTTCAATATCAAAGGACTTTGGTAGCAGGTTATATTATATTATCCAAGTGGAAAGACTGACGTTGATCCCTTATTGTCAATTAAAATCGTTCATGATATCGTTGCGTGGATTGCACTTTCTAATCGAATCGAATTAGACTCGTCGATTGTAAAATCTAGCTAAAATAGAATTCTGTGCGTTGTGCGCGGAATGCTCCCTAGTCGATGCGATCAATGGCCGTCACTGAGAATTTAAATTGATTTTTAACGTCGTGTTTATCATCGCTGGTTAGGTAATTACATACAGATATACAATCAACATCTGCTTTGTCTCCATGTTTTATATTAATCTCAAAGGAACATTTGATATCAGGAATGAAGCGAGAGGAACCCTTCATTCATTCACCCTTTTGGGTTACAACTTCAAAGAAATATTTATTAAATATTTACATTTCAGGAGCAGACCTTGGATGGTGGTGCATTTCCTTATTATTCCGCACGGTACATACTCTATAAATTTATATTTTAAATTTAACGTGCTTTGGGCGCATGCACGCAGCAGTCCTTGAATAATAGAAATCAGATTTCATCAATCTCAACAATAATGACGAGGCTTGACCCTATCAGGGATGATCATGGCGACGCAATTAATTTGAAACACCGCCAGGGTGGGCGGGGGTGGGTAGATCACCACCCATCTCGATCCCATCCTCGCCGTGCATGGAGAGACTGCTGTCTGGTTCCTCGCCTCCATCCACGTTGTGGATAACCAATGGCAAACGACCTTATCGCTGCCTCGTGGTATCGACTGTCCCCCTTTTAATTTAATTCGTTTTTGGAGGTGGTGCTAAATCTAATTCGCATTGCGCAGACAAGCGCAGCTCCTTCAACAATATTTTCATGAAGGGAGGGGCTTCAATAAAAACTCCGCTCCTTTGCCTTCAACTTCTGCTTTTATTCACTGCAAGCACCGAAGCAAAGGACCAACGACGAACGCATCGCTGCTCTCGACTTCTACGAAACGCTCATTAATGTTTTACCAACGAACCATGACGCCCTTCCCTCTCCACTCTCGTTCGACTTGGCTCGATGAAGAAAAGTGCCAACACTCTGTTATCCACAAACCCCACAAGAGCATTCCAATATACGATGAAGCCATTCATGACGTCTACAAGCCAAGCAAGCAGACGTTCCCACTCCTCGACCTCCCCAGCGAGCTTCTCACCCAAATCCTCATCAAACTCCATCCGAACAAAGTCAAATCTCTTACCCGTCTTTCCCGTGCCGCCCACCGGCGATGTCGCTTCACTGGGTTCGGAGCAATCTGGCAGCACCTTTACCACTACATCTCAGCCGAATCCTCGTCCTTGCTCCCCTCTTCACCATCCTCACCCCTTTCATTCCTGGATAGCCCATTTGACCTTTCCGAATTTCAACTCCTCCAATCTATCTCATGGTTTCACGTCAACTCGAATTATATGGTGGCACTCATGATGATGAAGGGTGGCATCACACCATATACCCTAAGCATCCTCATTCCAGAATTCGAATCCCTCAACGTCCTCCCACCTCAACCGTCCCGGAACCTCCAGCCCATCCTCAGAGCCTTCTCTGAGGCCCTCGAACGTGGATTATACCTCGCCGTCCCAGAATGTGTTCCACCAGTCTCCATCGAAAACGCTACAGACAGTGTACCCGATAAAGAAGAGTTTCGTGAGCCAGGTTTCCCCAGCGCCTTTGTGCTATTCTGGCTTACCACCGTTGACGCCATTGACGTCTTTGCGGACCTTGTCCCGTCGTTGGGGTGGCGATCCGTCCTCCTTTGCCACAACAGGTCAAGACCTCTCTGGTGTACCTAAACCCCTCATATCAACCTCCTCGCATCCACGTCGAGCTTCCACCGCCTCATCCCCACCCCCGCACCTCCCCATACCCATCCTTGAATCCGCGCTCCAAAGCGCCGCCAGTTACGGGAGTGTCGCCATCGTCCACCACCTTCTTGACATTGGCATCGACCCCCGTCAAGACTCGAACCACGCCATCCAAATGTCCTCTGAAAATGGTCATGTGGCCGTTGTACGGCTTTTGCTTTCATATGGTTGCGACCCGTCTGCCGACGACTCTTATGCGTTGGGGATGGCGGCGGAAAATGGGCATGAGGAGGTGGTCAGGTTGTTGCTGGAGGGAGGGGTGAGACCTGATGATGATGATGATTATGCATTGAGGTTGGCTTCTGCCAATGGACATACAGAGATTGTAAGGATGTTGATGGGGACCGGGCGGTGTGATCCTGGGGCGAATGATTTTTACGCGATGAGGGAGGCGGCAAGGTTGGGGTATGCAGAGATTTTAGAAGCTTTGGTGGAGAGTGGGGTATCTTTTGAGTGATTTTTCTATATTGTCTGTTTTCATTCTCTGTAAGCATGTTTATGTGATTATTACTTTTTTATTACCAAAGGCCAGATGTGTTGTAGCAGATAACTTTGTTATCTGCCTTGTTTTCTTATATTATGTTGATTGAGATGTCGCTTCTGTCTATTCTTTGCTTGTTTTGTACAGTTATTTCTATATACCGTTTCAGCCTTTCTTTCTTTCCGCTCTTTTAATTTCTCTCCCTTTCCGTTTCGCCTTTTTTGTTTATAACTCAATCCTTGCGCGTCGATGGGTTGTTTTACTTTGGCTTTTTTTTTTTCCCTTTGTTAATTATAAATGTTTGCAACGGTTGTATGTTTTTTCATGTTGTTTTAGTAATGTCGACGAATGTATATTTTTATATAAACAGAATGTGAATGAAGACGACAGACTTTACAAGATGTAGAACTTAAAAGTTAAATAGAAAAGAGTAAGAAAAAATAGACACAGCGCATGAGGAAATACAAGAAAACATAAACGATTGATTGCGGATATTTGAATTATATCTCTCTTTATCCCTCCATCTCTACATCTCCTGCTACCTCAACATCCCCCGTCGTCCCCACACTTTCCCCTCTCTTAACCTCCTCCACCTTCCCCGCCCAACCCAACACCTCCCTCACAAGCTCCCTCCGTCTCCTCCTCACCTCCCCACACCCAAAACTCTCAACACCATCCGCCTCAACAACCAATCGTGTCAAACGCTCCTCCATCTCCAGAATTCCCTTACTCGTGGGTGCTGAGAGCACCGCTTGGAATGACGGGGAAGAGACGAGATCGCGCAATGAGGTATGGATACGGCGGAGATGGGAAAGGGACTGAAGGGTTTCACGGTGGGCGAGGAAAAAGGTGAGGATCTTTTGGGAAGCTGTGACTTTATCGAGAGAAGTTGAGGTGGTGTCTTGAACGGGGATATCATGAACTGAAGATGCTTGAATTTCCTCCTCGTCATGCATATCTTCATCATGCGTCTCCTCGTGCATTTCGTCATTCAATGCAGAATCATCACGGTGGATGACGGGCGACACTCCCCTCTTCTTCCACCCAGCATCAGTCGACTTGACCGCATCCATCTCCAAGTACCTCCTCACAAGATCCTCCACCTCCATCGCTCTTTGACGTTTCTTTTGATCTCTGCGGCGCTCAATCTCTGCGATGGCGTGTTGACGTTGCTTTTCTTTCTCGATGGCGGCGTGTTGTTGTTGGAGATATTGGCGACGAAGACGTTCTTGGACAGTGTATGGTGTGCGACATGTTTGGTAGAAGAAGTCGTCTTCGTCGTCGTCGTCATAGGTGTAATAGACGGGACGGCGTGGTTGTTGGAAAAAAATGTTGGCACTTGGGTTGATGATGCGAAACATCTCTTTGCGTGGATAAGAATAATTCGTGCAGTAGAAAAGGGTCGATATGCGAAAAGCTGTTCTTGATGTCGAACTTTGGAACGTATTTGTTGTGTTGAATGATGATGATCCGTCATCGTTTTAACTTTTTATATTCAAAATCGCTGACAAAGTTGGAACCTCCTCGAATAAACCTGAAAAATCCATCTGTTCGTTACACCGACATCTCCCCTATTTCACCGACTGGATCTGGCACATTCCAGGTATTTCAAGTTGTTTCGAGCTAATGTAAATAAAACCCGCATGATTTCGTTTGTAAATATCATAGTTGTATTTTAGGTGCAAAGAGCAATAGTGTACGTAAAACAATAAAAGACAATGGGGAACGGATACGTGAAAAAGGGGGGCATATCTCCATATACAGAGTCAAAGGAACAGAAAACGAGACCGAAATGTAAAATATCAACCATTATGCACAAGGCAATGTACATCTATGAGGTAATTAAGCTCAGGGGGTTTAAAGTCGGGGGCGTAAAGTGAGTATGAGAATGAACGGCGCCTAAAGAATTGAAAAAGGGAAAAGAAAAAAAACAACCTCGCAACAGGAAAAGAAGCGGATGGAAAAAATGCATCATCCCAAGATTCTTCTCCTTCTAACGCCATTCTGTCCCCTCCTCCCAAACCCACCCACACCTCCACCATTCGCCGAAATGCTACTGTAAAACTTGGAAAACGAGTTATAGAACATATTATCCACCACATATTCCACCGCCCCGTCAAACACATCCACAGTGACCTGTCCCGTCTCAAACGCCAGCGCAATGGCGTTCCTCACGTCTGCAGGGATATTAATTTCAAGAGGTGCTGTGCTCGCCGCCGTAAATGTTTTATGAACAAGGAAATACGATGCTTTCATATTGTCCGGAACGGGACGTTTGTCTTCCATGCTCGCTGTCCGGGCCTCGCTAGAGTCATCGCCGTCAATGGTAACCTCTGATATTGGGGTGAGCGGATCGTTACGTTTAGGGGCGCTAGAATTGACGTAAGGGAGGGAGTGGTGGTGATAGGGGAAGGTACGGGATCGATATCGACGGAGCTTCGCATAGGATCGGCCCATACTGTTTCAAGGGACCCGCGCATTTCATATTGGATACTGCGTTGGCTCTGGGTTTGACTGGAGTTGAGGACACCGCCGAAAAGCTTTCGTTGAAGGTATGATTGCTTAAAGGAAGCGTTGCTGCGAAGTTGAGTGTCTTGGCCCTCGGCAAACATTTGGGTGGTCGTCGCAAAAGATGCAGTGGATGAGTGGACTTTTGCTTTGAGGTGGCGGACTTCCTCGTAGAACATGATATTCTCACAGAGAAGTCTAATAAATAAAAAAAATGAGTTGGTTTGTACTATGAAGTGATATACGAAATGCAAAGATTTCATAAATGTGTATACCTCTAATGCAAAAACGTTTAAATTCCCGAATCATAGCAGGGTCATCCAGGATCTTGTTGAATGAAGCCAGAGATAATCCCATTTCAAGATTCTTCATTCTACTTTTCTCTTCCTGGAAAGACTTCCAAACAGGAATAATCTGAAAAATAATCAGATACAGTCTTCGCTAATACAAAGTCAAATAGAGTTTAACACTTACAACAGAGGTGAGGAAGGTGACATAGATCACCAAGTTCATTAACAAAGTAGTTTGTCACGAGGAGAGAGAATTTTTGAGTGAGAGATAATGTAAAGTGGGCGGTAACGGCCACAAAACTGAAGATAATAGCTATGAGAATATCTTTACGAATCCCGTGCTGAAAAAAAACAAAAAAAAAAAACACGTAAGCTTTTCGTTCATACATAATTACACGATGACCGGAAGAAGAGACTCACGTTATCCCTAACGTTCCTCAAAAGGTACAGAATGACGGGAAAGACAATAGCCGTAAATATAATCTCAATCCCCAGCAACGGGAAAAACGGCCATGAGAACTGACTGCAAGTCTCCTGCGAAAAAGTTCCACTCCTCACAACATTAACCTCCCCGATATTGCTCACATTTCCAAAAAAACTTCCATTGGGTCCAAAGGCGCGAAAACAACGTTCGGAACCAACCCTACTTCTGGAACAAAAGCAAGGGCTACTAAATATCCAAAGATAAGACCACCAGCGATGACGAGAAAACCAGCAAGACGGTGGTCAGCGACTTTTTCGCGGTTTTCAAACCACCCAGTTGGAATACGATTCATTGGTGTCAAAGGAATATGGGTCGCGGCTTTGTGATGAGTCATTGTTGAGAGGGAGGTGGAGACGTCCTGAGGCCAGCTCAACAGCGACAGTGTCCGCAGCTTTAGGAGGGTAAGTGGTGTTTTCGTGGTTCTCCCGTAAAACTGGTGCCGCAAGAGAAGGTGCCAAGCTTGTCCCTGGTTGCGGTTGCTGTGCCAAGACTAATAGGGTTGGATCCACCGCTGAGACCCGATGCGGAAGATGGGAGTACACCAGAGTGAGTACCGTTGACGATCGATCGACGCCATGCCGCTTTGGATTCGGAGAAACGGAAGAGGTAGAGGAGACGAAGGCCCTTCAAAGCGACGCAGAAGAACCAAAGGCCCAGACCAGTGTTCGAATTGAAATGAAGAGTCTATGGAGAGAAAAGGTGTCAGGGAAAAGACCACATTCGTAAGAGCAATGAACTTACAGGCAGGGAATTGGGGTGTTAGTGATGAAAAACCATCCGATGACGAGGGAGGCCGGACATCATTGAGACAACCTGATCAAAAGAAGGGCATCAGTAAAGCCAACACGTCACTCTAAAAGAAATGATGAAGAGAATGTTTGCATACCGCTTGCAGCAGGGACAGCCAGTACCCCGGTACGCTTATCGCATTGAACTTTCTCCGCATGACGAACAGGATAGTTGGGATGATATAGTATCTAAGACAGAAAAAACGCTCAGCATCTAGACGGTTTCAAATTGAACTCATAGCATGCATAGGGATGGGATACAACTTACGGTACTGGAGAAAAAGGTGCCTGCCCTTACGATAGTGTTGAAGAATTGTGTCGATATGGTTGGTGCTGATGAATTCGCCATGGTACCGTTAGCAGTGGGCAGAGCAGTGGCCTCTACCAAAGCCGTGAGAATGGATGTTGCAGTAGCCTCCATTCCGTCACTCCCATTCAAACGACAGCAAGGGGACGAGGATGGATGAATCGGTATATCAAGAACGAACCGACAAGAAACAACAACACTCCGTCTTCCTGTACTCTTTCCTCTTTTTACTTAATATTTTTCCGTCTTTTCCCTTTTTGGCGCAAGGTATGACTATGGCGCGAGAACCGGGCTGCTCTTGTGGCCCTCGGCCCCTCGCTTAAGTTTCAGCTTTCACTAGGGGTGCCACCCGTATCCGAGATCTCGGATAAAAACACGTGTTTTATCCGGCCGGGTACGGATACGGATGCCAAATTTCTACCAACACGGGTTTCGGATAGAACCCGTGGTTTATTTTCTATTAATTAATTTTGTATTTATTTATTAATTATTTAATAAAAAATTGATGGGAATAGTTATAAATATTGCAGACTTTCATTAATTTTACTTTTTGCAGAAAGATTACGGTTTATAATTGTTAGCAATAAGGTATTGGATGTTAATTTCTAATTCATCGATGAGAAAATGGGAAGAAGCGGGTTTAGAGTCGGACTTTAATTAGAGGAGTAATAGTCACCCGAAAAACACGGATAAACACGTGTGCCCAAGAAAATTTTCGGGTCCCGGATGCCGGATAAGGCGGAATCCCGTATCCGAGATCACGGGTGGCACCCCTAGCTTTCACTGCCAATCAAAGGGCCATTTTCGACGCAAAAAACGTGGATTCCACCGCCAGAATCAGATTGCGGAGGCGCCTTTCATCCACCTTTTTTCATTTTACAGTGATAAAATAAAGGTGAATTTGATCGGATGCACCATGACAGCAAAAAAGAAGAAGAAAAGAAATGCATTTCGAGGTTCACTGACGCCACGCGATAAAAAACGATAAAGAGGGTTACGGTCGGATTAATTTTAAAGAGCCTCTCACGCCAAAGTTTAATAAGACCGCTGTCAACGCCGAGAAGATTGAGAAGAAAGACCGCGGCTCAGCTAATTATATAGATGCACGTTTAATATTAGTTTGTATGTATGATATATCTCAAGGTCTCACTTAATCAAGATGTCATCTTTATCCAATTTCACTGCCGTTCCCTGTCACCACCCAATACACGCTCACAAAACCTTCCCATCCTTTTCTGACAGTGCATCAGCCTATACATATTATAATAAGGAAAACTTACTCTGCCATGACCTTCTGTTTTTCGGCCAAGTCACCCAATTCGAAAAGCCATGCCGAATGACTTGGAACCTCGCTCAACTTAAACCCACTTCATCTCTGCCTTCTCCGGAGTCTTCCGTCTTCATCACTGGAATAATGAATACATGAATACATCCGACCCCGTCAGAATACAAAATATTCAATGGAGGCCACGACGCGAGGCATTAACTAGAGGCTCGAAGCCCCGGAATGAAAATAATCGAAAGAAAACGTCGCTTATTCACTATTCAAAATCATGCACTTCATCACCGTAACCTCCACATCAATTAGCGTCTACCTCTAAAGCGAAGAGTTTGGGAGAGAAGATGTCGCCGGAATCGAAATTGTGTTATTTTAGGCCTTTTTTCGGAAATATAAAATTGGTACTGGAAGGCTCTAAAGCCGTAGGAGCTGCTGGCGTCCTTCCTGCAAGGGTGGATAATTTCGGGAAGGGAGGGGAAGGGGAGATGATGACGTGGCTCGTGGTCTGTATAATGCAACACTGTCGTTGTTTTCAACGACGGAGTTGGTGAATGATGACAAGTTGGTTGCCACAGTCCTTATAAAAAACAATGGTAAGCTAATGGAATGGATCAATGGCATGTCTACCTTTCTCAATCTACGATCATGGGGCTCCCATCAACACTTGCATCTGCGTCAACTGAAAGTCAAGTCTTGGTCTGAAAGCGTCAACTTGAAGCCATAGCGGAACGAAGAGCAGAAACTATACCTCTCGATCATCCATAAATTCCCGTACGCTCTTGCCACGAGTACATCAAACTTAAAATAGTGGAAGGTCAAAACTAAACCAACAACAGATTTTGCCGTTACTGATAGCCGTTCGCGACTTTTGCGCAAGAAAGGGCAACGCCCCGTCATGATTAAGTAACGTCCAGATATCTAGAAACTTTATGTATCGGATCAACGCTCCACTACATATTTAACAAATTTCTTCACCGTTTACCACAAAGGTAGCAAAGCCAAAGGCCGTTGAAGAGAAGGGTATTGTATCGATATATGGTGAAAAGTTCGCAACGAAGCTCTTAACATAGGACTGCATGGAAAAGAAAATTAATTTCAATGCTTGATCTGGTAGTTATTTTTATAACATTGAAAATACGTGCTTGACGTACTGTGCCACTGCTATATTTTACCATAAGCGTCATCCGTCAGAGTGGAAAGAATCTGCGTCGGATGCTTTGCTGATGTTTGGTTAGGGTTGATAGGGTGAAGAATCAAATATTAATGCGCCAGATTACTAGAAACCACTGTAACTACAGTTCCAAGGGCAAAATCATGGCCACATTGATCGCGATATATTTAAAAGATAAGAAACAAAAGAAATGAAAAAGAAGAACAGAGACTCGAGAGAGGCCCGTCTTCATGCGAAAAGCCGCAATACATGCCTAGATTCTCATCAAAGGTATATACTTGTCAATACTTTTGCAGACTTGTATTCCTTCTCTGCATGTTCCTCTGGCGCTAGCTTCCAAAAAGTGTCCATCTTTGAACGCGATAGTGCATCGGCAAGTTTGTTTTCTGTTCCATGAACCCATCGCGCCGTCATCTTGAACTTGTAACTCCTTGCCAGACTCGCGAAGACAGAAACCAGCATCGGATCAAATGGAACTTTACGCGGCAACATCCCGGCATTCACCAGTAAAACCACTTCTCTGCTATCACTATTTAGATTTATCGTTTTTCCCTCCCACCCGCTGCCAAAGGTGGCGGTCGCCGAGATCACCGCGAAAAGCTCTTGTGCAATGGTTCCTGTATGCTGTGGGATCGACCTTGGCCACATCTCAGATATCCAGAATGGGTAATGGAAGGCCCGAATCCAAAAGAGCCGCAAGCGTCCGTCCAGAGGTGGATGGCTCAGGGGTCTGGGGTGAAGAAGGGATGACGTGGTTTGTAGGCTTAATCAATGAGCAGGCCGTCGATGCTGGAGAGATTGGATTGGACAGTGATGATGTTTGCTGTGCGCCTAGTTTACATGTAAAGATAGGAAAGGTTGGTTGAGGGATCCCCATACCATTCTCTGCCTTGTACGGTGAAAATCCATGAGAAGCTCAATTGCAGGAATTTGCGGAGACTTGAAGTCGAGTCCTGGGCTGGCTCAATCGACACTTTAGTTTACTGCATCCAGCGATGATGAAGGTCTCACGCACCGCTCGACCATCCAAGGATACACCTTTCGGGCACTCCATGCTGCCCTCAACTTTGACATTTTCGTATCTAAAATACTCAATCTGGGAAGGAAAGATCACTAATATATTGTGTAACCAATAGATACATGACAAGTACAGTAGTATATAGAACCTCCGTCACATAAATATTTATTATTATTTAATTATTAATAGTAAATATATTATCCAGCAGTAAATATATGATTTAAAGGCCATGATTGTGGCACAGTTTGTTGTAGAGATTGTCACAAAAGAGAAAGGCAAGTATCAAAGGTCCGTCAACGTATCTACATCTCCAGCGATGCCGAGTCGCTCAAAGAAGAGAAAGGAAGAGACGGCCCTATATAAGCAAGTGGTTATTCAGGGGAAATCTGGAGCGTTGCCATCATGTCACAAGGTAGATCAGGTCCATGCGGTTGTCAAACGCTCATAATGCCTTCTTGTATATAAACAGAGATCCTCGATAATATCCTCGGTCGCTTTGACCACCCTATTGATCTTATTCGGTTGGGAAAGACTTGTAAGACGCTCAACGAAAGCGTCGGGAGCAGTTCAGCGTGGTGTCAATTCCTCAAAGACTCAAACGTCAGTAAACCAAACCCGCGTTCCAAGAAGAGTAGAACCTGGAAGCTGATTGTAGCCAGCAATTGGGGAAAGGACACTGAGAGATCTCGACTTAGTAAAGGACCAACAGCAAAGAAGCCTCGCACAAGGGAAAATAGGCCGATCAATACTCAGTGTTTCGCAAACTCGGATAGCCATATCCAAACAGCAGCCCTTCTCTCATTCCCGCAAGGTGGATATACTTTCCTTTTTTTAAAAAAGCTTTTAAAGTCTTTAAACTGGCTTCTGACCTCTTTTGTGCTTTTAAAGAGATACTTGATAATATTTTCGGCAATCTCCGACATCCGTCCAACTCATTCGATTAGGCAAAACGTGCAAGAGGCTCAACCAAAGCGTTGGGCCAGTTATAACGTGGCGTCGCTTTATTATCAGGACTCCACACGTCAGCAATCAAGCTCCTCGCATAGAAGACTGTAAAAAGATTGTTTCACAACGTTGGGGAAAACGTTGCGACAGATGCTTCCAACTGAAGGCTAATTTGAAGAAGTGCCGGATGATGTACTTGAATTATGCTGGAAAGGTTTGCTGGGAATGCTATACGAAGGAATGGACAGACTATCTGGCGTCTCTCCCAGCGTGGGCCAAGCGACCTATTAGGGAGTATACGCCTGCACGAATTGTAGTGGTAGAAATCCCAAAGAAGCGTGCTAGGGAAATATATCGTTTTAAGGAATACCAACTGGACTTGCTCGAATGGTAAGTATATAATTTTTATATAGGCTTTTATGTAGAAATATTCATTTAATTTCGTCCTTGCCCCCACTCAGCATGCCGACGGAAAGTACACGGAATTTTTCGCATGAGAAACCCTCCTATCCATTGCATGAAGTCAAATTGCTGGAATCTTTCGGTACGCTTACAACATTTTTTTTGTTCTCCTAACTTTTTTTCTCCGGTCTATAAACCAGTCTCTGGACGCCAGCCAATACGTCCTCCAGACACTACACACTTTAAGGACGGAATAAAGCCACCGAAAGGCTTTTCGATTGCGGAGTATATGGGAACGTAATCGTGTGATAGTGGAGCCTTTTGAGTTGGACTAGAATGGTACAAAAAGAAATATGTTTGGTTTTTGTGGGTTTGAGAATGTCTTTATATGCACAGAAAAAAAAAATGCCGATGGTTTCTCTTTTTCAAATCTGTCGTACTTTATACATATTTCAAGATGAAGTTTGGCACGGCGAAACTCCAGGTACCTTCAAGCTGATCAGAATCTAGCTCGACGATTCGAACTTCGATGATCGAACAAGTCGAGGTCCAATATTTAAAGGCTTTGTAGTTTTTGTTATCCTTTTTTCGCGGCAACAGGATGGTCGTATTTCAAGCTGAGCACGAAACAATGCTTCGGTACCTTTATGGATATTTTTAAAAGTTCAAGGATGCCTTTCAACGATCTTTAGATGTGAGCCAGGTTATAACAATCGTACAAACCGTCTAGAGACAACGGGATAGCTAAAAATAGCGCATCGATCTAGTTTCGTCTACGCTTAAAGACAAAAAGACTCCGAGAGAATATCCTCACTCAATGTCCGTCAGATTGTCATAACGGCATATGACCATCGGCAGATGGCAAGTTATTTATTGACAGACTATTCCGATTGCAAATGGCCGCCGTAATTACAGAAGGGATTCTATGGACGGAATCGAATGAAGAGGTCACATTAAGGACTTTTTTTAATATTTATCAAGGTCCTTGGCAACATGCGGTAGTGACACCCCGGCTCACAGTCATAAGCGTGCTTGTATCTCGGTAGGCTTTGTTGTAATTTGATTCGTTATCCCTTTTTTTCATCTTCTATCTTTTTGGTTTCTTTGTTTGTACGAATTCGACTTCCGGTTGGATTTGACCCCGTTTCTGCCCTAATCATTTTTTTTAGATCTTCAAAGGGCGAACTCGTGCCGTGTTACATTATGCGCAACGATATGTCATCAGTTAGAGAAGAAAATAAACTACTATGAACTTAGAAACCCTAAAGGAAAAAGTGATTTGCCTCCCAATACATCCCCCAACGTATAATATACTGGGCCACCGAGGCTTTCCGCAATATGTCGTCGTTCCTCTTTGCCAATAGCTTATTCAGAAAGATGCATGGAACATTAAAGATGACCAAATGGATGGAAGAAATGGGAGGTTTCCATTTCAACGTAGGAAAAGCCACTCCAGCATTATCGTCATGCCCACAAAGTAAGGATACCATTTAACCCCGTGTTTTAATAAAATATATTTGACTAGATATCCTGGACAACATTCTCATCCGACTCCAACACCCCGTTGACTTCATTCGAGTGGAGAAAACATGCAAGAGTCTCAACCGCAGAGTCAAAAACAGCGGGACATGGCGTCGCTTCGCCATGGACTTGCCGCGAACCATCAAGCCGAATTCAGAGAGAAACATGCTAACTTGGAAACTTGTGGTTGCTGGGAAATGGAAGACCATTTGTGACCGATGTCATCGCGTGTTTAAGAAAAGCCAGCTTTACGCTTTACATGTTGTTGCGTCAAACACTTGGGGGAAGAATTGTTGGTCATGCTTTAATAGGGAATGGAAGGCGTATCTTGAAATGCAACGACGTTTGAGGAGAAAGAAATGGAGATTTGATATTTCAAAAAGCGGACGTTTTGAGAAAGTTTAAACTTCAACGTGACCACTTGACATTGCTTGATAGCCGGTAGGACTGTTTTCCTTTACTTTATAATTACTTTAAAGTATTTTAACAATTTACACAGAATGCATAATATTGGTAATGGTTTGGGACAATACTTTAATGTTTGCGATGTTGAGAAAATGGCGAGATTTGGTGAATTCTCTTATAACTATTTCTCCTCTAATTCTTCTCTGGGATATTGTAGTTAGAAGACAGTGAGTTGATTATCTGGGAGCACATTGCCGAGTATTTGTCACAAAGCCAAGCGTTAGCATAGACTCGCAAAAGTAGTTTTCACATGAAATTTAGCTCCTGTATCGTCGGACTAGCACGCTTCGACAGGAACAACCCACCTGTTCAAATGACGGACGTTCAGATTGCAAATGGTGCAAACTCAGGAAGGACAGCGAGAAATGGTGCGGGCCAGGAGCTCACTCTACCACTAAAGGCTGCTTAACTCAACTCTGAACATAGTAGTGTTTAGCGTATTTTTTAGCAAACATAAATACATAGATTTGGCTAATGCTGTGTCAGGCTGCGTATACCAAGTCGTATTAAATTCCAATTTTCATGTTTAATGGCAACTTTCATTTTAGGGCATGCCAGCGGATACGAGGACGAAACGTAAATGAGCTTGTAAGTTCAGCTCGTTCTGAATCTCGGGCTGGGGTTTTCGTGAATGTTCTTTGCTGGAGACTTCCACACGATAATTTTACCAATAATTGGTTGAAGCCGCTTGCCTGTGGTGGTCCACACAACGAAATGGTGTAGATGCTTGAGAGTTTTTGAGTTTCTTTCAAGTATCAATATTTCTGATTAAATTTTTTACTTAAGGATGAAGATAACAGGTTGGGGTGATTCGGAGAAATGGCGAATGATCGCAGCAACTTCAACTTTAGCCTGAATTTTGACCAACTTTCATTGCTTCGGCGCTTGTTCACGCTCTTTGGCTACCCAGGCTCGGGATACTCAGACTCCGCTACGTCGTCGTCGTGGACCGGTCCCTCTTTCCAGAACTCTGGAGTCGTTGGATTTTCCGACTCTTAGGCATTATTACTTTACTTAATTATTGCTTTATATGTAAATAGGATTTATTTATATTCCCCCTTCGCGAGCCCAACATCTACCAAACTACCTCCCTTCCATGCACAAGGTAAGTATCCCGATTCCTCGCTTTGGAGCAGAGCTCTGTTGCATTCACCGGCGTCCTATACCAATTCTGTATGGTAGCCGTATACTGAAAGAGATGCGCCGTCGACGTGTACTCAACCCAAGGCACAAAGGTCCTATTCTCTCTAAGGAGATAAATAGCCACATCATACCCTCCCACAAAGTCATCTGGGTTTTCCCAAAAATGTTCACGGACTTCAGAGATGAAATCCACAAATCTTGGATCATCTAAGCGGTAAAGCGCGTTGCCGTTCATATGATTGGCAAACGACCATCCTCCAACGGCTGGATTTCTGTCACGGATGATGGACCCGCGCATCCAAAAGTCTCCAGGGATGGAGGCTTCTTCGTATAAACGGTCAAGCCAGAAAGGTCGGCAGGGATGTTGTCGGGTTCCATGTAATACATGGCCTGGTAGGGTTGGTCCTCCAAACCGTGGCCCCCGGGACTCTTGAGAAGAGGTCTAGAAGCGCTTTCTGAAAAAAGCTTGAAAAACATGTGCGATGGTCCGTAAGGATACTTGTCTTCATCGTTTGAGAGTCTTGCGCTGATGAATCTCACAGATCTAAAGCATTTGTTCATGGATGGGGAACGCAAGATCTCTTCCCGAAGTTTTTTCATGGTGGGTGGCGAAATGGCTCCCAGACGGTTGCTGTAGAAAACCAGGTCGATTAAATGGCCGTATCCGCGGTCTGGATTGCACGGTACCATGGATGGCCATAGCTGTTCAATGTTTCGAACGACCAAGTCTACTTGCGTTCCAGCAAACGGAACCACAAGACCAAACCGTAACGCCGGCTTGTGCCGCTCCAGTGAGCCTTTTTGGAGTACTGTTACAAGAGATGGGTTTATGTGAGCAAGGGATACAGTGATGGAACAACCCTCAGCATGTATCATACCTATAGTCTGGCATTGTTTGATTCCTTGTGAAGAAAAGAGAAAAATGACAGCGATTGAACAGTGGATACGATGAGAGTAACGATGAGAACGGTGTTGAGGTGTAGGGGCCGTGGGCAACTCCGCAGCGTTAACGTTGTTGTCGCCCTCTTCCCCAAAATGCCCATGCCTTTTTTGTTGTTTTGTTAACAAATTTGTCACTTTGGACACAATTGACAACGACAGCGTGCGCGTAAGTTTAGGTTTCGAAGTGTTTTATTAAGATTAGAACACCGATAACATGAGGGTTCTCCATCTTAATCAAAAGGCTGTATGAGAATACAAAGTTGTATAAAAATAACGATAAAGGGAAAAGTAACAAGGCTGTATACGCTAGTAATTGAGATTCCGTCATAGGCGAAGATATCACCATCCCCTCTTTGCATACTGCTGATCAGCTGGCAGAACATCGCAGTTGATGCCAACCATCGCCTCGCCAAGATCCTCAGACACTTCTGCAATGACTTTAGGATCCCTGTAGTGAGTGACAGCCTGAACGATGGCCCGTGCACGCTTGACAGGGTCTCCCGACTTGAAAATACCAGAACCAACAAAAACACCATCCATACCAAGTTGCATCATAAGAGCAGCATCCGCAGGGGTAGCCACACCACCTAAAAAAAAAAACAAACCGTATCAGCGTAATATCCATAAATCAAAATGACAGCGTCCCTACCTGCAGCAAAATTCACAACAGGAAGCCGACCAAGACGCGCCACCTCTTGCACCAAATGAATCGGCGCCTGAATCTCCTTTGCATACGCATACATCTCTTCAGGCGCCATAGCCTTCACCCTCCTAATATCACTCATCAACGTTCTCGCATGCCTCACAGCCTCCACAACATCCCCAGTCCCCGCCTCCCCCTTTGTCCTGATCATAGCCGCGCCCTCCCCAACCCGTCGAAGAGCCTCCCCAAGATTCCGGCACCCACAGACAAACGGAACATTGTAAAGGTTTTTATCAAGATGATGAACATCATCGGCGGGTGTGAGAACCTCTGATTCGTCAATGTAATCCACTCCAATGCTTTGTAGAATCTGCGCTTCAACGATATGACCGATACGGACTTTAGCCATGACGGGATGGTGACTGCTTTCATAATCTCCTTGATCATCTGAGGATCCGACATGCGCGCAACACCACCTTTACAGATATAAGCATCACACCAACATTCATTGACCACCCACCATTCTTCCTGATATCCGCTGGCACACGCTCTAAAGCCATGACAGCACACGCACCAGCCTCCTCTGCAATCCTCGCCTGCTCAGCATTGATCACATCCATGATAACACCTCCCTACACCGTACATGAATGCTCTATTCCAAGAATCGGGGCGGCATCTCTCAAACAACAACACACCTTAAAGTTCTGGGCAAGCCCGGCCTTGAGGACAAAGGACGTCGGTGCATCCGCATCCGCATGTGAACCGTTAGCATGCGATCCGTTCGCAATGAGGTTGGCAGGGGTTTGGAAGGTCATATCGTTATTCAGTAAAAAAATAGTTGTACAATAATGGGAGACAGAGCTTCCACAATGCCCTCTTTATACGACTTTATTTTTATTCATCGTCTAGTCAATATCTATGGTTGGTGGGGATGTTTCATTATAACCTCGGGACGACTCCGAATCGACATTCTTTTTAAATTCTCAAAGAAATATAATTTGGGAAAACCGATCACCATCACAAAAAAAACTCTATCCCATCCTTATTTCCAAAGACTTCACAACCCTGAAACCACCATTATACCGTCCTTCAATGCGTCAAGACCTTATCATCACACATCCTCACCATCAAGATCTAATTCCAAACCCCATGTCAAAACCAGACGTTTAAACTAGTTTTCACAACCCTGAAGTCCTTGAACGCGTCAAGGCCTGACCATCCTCACCCATCAAGATCCAATTCCAAGACCCGTACCAACACGTTTAAAAAAAAACCAGACGTTTAAACTAGTTTCACAACCCTGAAGTCCTTGAACGCGTCAAGGCCTGACCATCCTCACCCATCAAGATCCAATTCCAAGACCCGTACCAACACGTTTAAAAAAAACCAGACGTTTAAACTAGTTTTCACAACCCTGAAGTCCTTGAACGCGTCAAGGACCTGACCATCACCATCCTCACCCATCAGATCCAATTCCAACCCCAAAACATCAACACGCCCAAAAAAAGGCAAACACACTTTTGACCCAAAAAGCCAAACATCACATCGTCCTCATCCATGTTCCAAGACCCGCGTATCGCCCAAACCAAAAACCACATCATGTCAATCATCACACCAAAAAAAAATGACAGTCAATGCAAAGCTTTAATGTACCAAAAAAAGTAAAAAGCATAAAAAAAACCCCCCAAACCCAGATTACGACAAAAACCAGAAAAAGTATAGTTCAAAGCCCCACAAAAAAAAAAAAAAAAAACAACAAAAAGAATGGTGAAAGAATTTCAGTGAAAATAAAAAAACAAAACATCATGCATCGTATGATAACAAGAAAAAAAAGTCGAAATGTAAGGTACTCCAATCCCCATTCCCCCCCCCAAAAAAAAAAAAAAAACAAAAAAAAAAAAAGACAAGAAACAATAGAAAAGCCATAAAGCAAGAGAAAAAAAAAAAAAACTATATCCATAAAGACAAGAAAACCTCCCCCAGAACACCAAAACATCAAGCTCAAAACCAAACATCTATTTCGCCAAAAAAAAAAGACGAGGGGGTTTTACAGAAAAAAAAAAACCAAAAAAACACCAAACAAAAAAACCTAGTCTACTCCCCCTTAACGTCCACAACCGCTTCCGCAGGTGTAGTCGTCCCAGTCACAGTACTGCTCCCCCGTCCAGAATCAAGATCAGGAAGCGCCTTTGCCAAATCAGAGACAGTATCAAGTGCAGATATCGGAGCCTCCGTTTCATCCGTAATCCGTTTCTCCGTCCATTGCTAGGGGAAAAAAAAAAAATCAAAAAAAAATTCAAAGGATGAGAAAGGCTGTCTTGAAGAAACAAAATATCAATCGTCTCCATCCCTCACATTCTCAGATTCAGCCGGTACCTCCGTTGCCGCATTGACCAACTCCTCCGTTGCGCTTGTGACAATGTTTGCGGTATCCTTTAATAAAAGCAATCAATATTAAACGAAAAAGCTCAAAATGATAACACTTACCAAAACAAAAAAAAAAACTCACCACAACCTCAACAGCGCTCTGTCCATCCATATCCTTCACCTCCATTTCACTAAACGGCCCCAAAAAAAAAAAAAAAAAAAACAAAAAAAAAAACGTCAATACACAATCCCAAACACAAACAATCAACTACATTAACGCCAACACTCCCCCAACAAATGCAGAAGTCCAGCTACTTGCACCCTTATTCAATTACAAAGGGCGAGTGGAAAAAAGACCACCCGGACAAAGGTGCATCAAATTTTAAAGGTGGTGGCACTCTCGATCCGCCCATCGCTCCAACTTTCAACGCGCGGGGCACCCCCGCGACTTAATAAAAAAAGCAATAAACATTATACTCACGAAACCCAGTCAGCCTCCACCTCCTCCACATCCTCCCCATCCCCCACAGAATCCACTCCAAGAAGTCCTTTATCCGGAAAATCACTCACAATCTGCTGACACAGGTACCGCGCAAACTAAAAAAACACCGCAAAAAAAATATCTACCGTCAGCAAACACAAAACACAAAAACAACTAAACCAAAAACAACAAACCAAAAAAAAAAAAAAAAAAAAAAAAAAAAAAAAAAAAAAAAAAAAAAAAAAAAAAAAAAACCAAAAAAAAAAAAAAAAAAAAAAAAAAAAAAAAAAAAAAAAAAAAAAAAAAAAACAAAAAACAAAACAAACAAAACTGAAAAAAAAAAAAAACAACAAAAAACCAAAAAAAAAAAAAAAAAAACACGACAAAAAAAAAAAAAAAATCCCCCTCACCTGATCACTCGTCACATCCCCATCAGCCGCAAACGCCTCCCCCCAATCCCCCCTCCCATCTCCTCATCCTCCTCATCACTCCCCTCCCCCCCTCAACCCTCACACTCGCATTCCGTCCAGGCATCACCCCAATATCACTCTCATCCAAACTCGTCCCAAACGATCCAATCCCAGTCACAACAGGTACGCTCATCGCCTGCGACGTCTGCGTCGGTCGAACCCCTCCAAGTGGCTGTCGATCACGTTCCTTGGTCTCTCGAAGAACTCCACCAAGGTATTCCTGCCATTCTTCTGCCACAATGAGGCCTGGTGGGAAAATGAAGGAGATGAGACACTTGCAGAGAAAAAAACATATATAAAGGATGGATATGGTAGTTGAGGGGCAAAATGTATCCTTCAACATTGACCTAACCTTTCACTTGCGCGTCAAAGTCTCCCGCACATTTATCAATCAACTTGCACACCTCATCCGATATATATGTCAAATGACCCATATACCCCAACCGCACTCCTTTGGGCTGCTCCACCTCATAATCGTTCAACCGTTGTGCCGCAGCAATGCGTTCAGTAAGTCTTCCATCAACCAAAATCTACAAAAAAAAAAAAAGGCCACTTGTTCAGTTATAAAACATCAAAATAAAGGATTATAAACCAAAAGAAACAAAAGAAAATAAAAGGAGAGTTTTAAATCAACATAAACAAAAAAAAGAAGAGTTATAAATCAACATAAACAAAAGAAGAGAAGAGTTATAATCCAAAAACAAACCAAAGAAAAGAAGAGTTATAATCCAAAACAAACAAAAAAAAAGAGTTATTATCCAAAAAAAACGAAAATGAAAGAAAGAGTTTAAACCCCCCCCCCCCCCCCCCCCCCCCAAAAAAAAGGGAGTGCTACCAGGAGTGCTACCCAAATTAAAAAAAAAAACCTCAAAAAAAAAACAAACCAAAACACCCCAAAAAAAACAACAACAAAACAACACATACCGAATTCACCAACTTGAACACACTCTCCTTCACCTTCCTCAATCTCCTCAGCAGCAAGCAACGAAACAGAAGGCTCGCTCACATCTCCCTCCGCCACCATCGGTCGAAAATTCGCAGTGCTCGTAAACGAATACGTGTTAAACACCTTGGCAATCATATCGTACACCACAGAATGCAGGAAATTGTTCCATGGGTATTGGAAAAACAACTCCTACAAACAAAAAAAAACATTCAAACATAATTCAATCACCGTATCATCAGTACACACAAGAATGAAAAGCAACAACATTAAAGAAAAAACGAGCCCAACAACCAAAAAAAAAAAGGGGGGGGGTTAAGGGTGAGAACAACTCACCAAACACATTGGCAAAATCTTACTCTCCACAAACCCCTCCGTCACCACACTCAACTCATCCGACACAGTCACATCATCCCTCCTCCCATCCACCTTCCCCTCCTCACCTCCCTCCTCCTTCCCCTCCTCCTCCCCTTCACAAGAAACGCAAGATGAGACCTCGGAATCAACCGCTCAAACAAGGGACTCGACGTGTAAAGGTACTGGAGGTGCAACACTTCGGCAAAAAGCTCACACGTCTTGAGCCGTTCGGATCCAAGAGGGTGTGTCTCCCCATCGTGGTCTCCATGGATGACTGGGATAAAAAAAACGTGGAACAACATCAGTTTCACCCCAAAACAAAAAAAAAAAAAAAAAAAAAAAAAAAAAAAAAAAAAAAAAAAAAAAAAAAAAAAAAAGGGAATCAAAAAAGGAAAACAACCAAATTCAAAAACACACACTGACACCACCCCCACTCCCCCCAAAAAAAAGGAACATACGGGGGGAAAAAAAAGGAATGGGGATAGGAAACAAAGCAAAGAGGAACGGACCAAGAACGAAAGGGATGGAAGCATACGAAAAACACCAAAAAAAAAAAAAACACAACAACCAAAAAAAACAACAACAACAAAAAAAAAAAAAAGAAAAACAACCCACCACATTTCTCGGCGCCATCAACAACCCCGCAAACTCAAAAAGCCGATCCCCAATCACCTTCAACAACTCATTCAAATCTGTCGCCAACGCACACAACTTTTCATCAGACGGCACAGCCCCTCCTCCTCGTGTCATCTGAATCTGCGTATGATACTGATGCTGTTGATATTCAGCCTGCTCAATCTCACTGTACCATACAAGCGTCAAAAAAACAATCGCACGCACACAAACAAAAGAAAAAAAAGGGGGGGGGGGGGGAAACAGGACTGACCTGCAGTATCGACGGATAAGTTCAATGATAATGTTGATGCCGTTGGTGAGCGTCGATGTCGAATTCTTGGCGTTCTTGTCCAGCATGAAACCCACAATCCCATTATCGCAGCGCTACATGAATAACAATCGATACAAATAAACATTAGAATCCTAGCCATCACCGTCCCTCATCAAAATTTAAAAAAAAAAAGAGCCTGCGAAAAAAATCCTACAAACAGGCTATAGGGAAGCAAAGAAAAAGAAACACGTGTACTGAAACAAACAGCAAGAAATAGGAAAAAAAAAAAAAAAAAAAAAAATACAAGAAACAAACAGAAAGCAAAAAAAAAAGGAAAACATAACAACCTATGGGGGATAACGAGTAAAAAAAATACATATAGAAAACAAACAGAAAAAACAATATGTAGGAAAAAAAAGACTAAAACATTATAATACAACAAAACATGGGGGAAATAAGGAAAAAGAAACACGATACACGAAACAAACAAAAAAAAAAAAGGAAAAAGAAAAAAGAACCGCGACTCAAACATTCCAAAAAAACCACAAAAAAAAGAACAAAAAAAAACAACAAAATTAAAAAAACATTCCTAAAAAACCACAAAAAACCAAAAAAAAAAACAAAAAAAAAAAAACACACAACCCACGCACCTCTTCAACTCATCCACCAACAAATTCCCCCCCGACAAACTCATCCCCTCCCCTCCAACACCCACAGGATCCATCGGTCCAATATTCTGATAACTGACCGCAATGATATCCAAAAGCGTCTGCGCAGCCGTATTATGAATCTCCACCTCCAAATTCGGTTCAAGCCGTTCCATCAAACTCGGAATCAAATTCTCCCCTGCAAGCCATTGCACCACACCTTGTCCTTCGGGCACTTCTTCTACACTGATAATCTTGAGGAGGAGGTCGGCAATCGCAGAGGTGCCAATGTGGGTGAGGATCTTTTTGATAATGTTGGGTTGGGCTTTCACAAAGGTGACCATCTGGAAATGAAGAGGGGGGTCAACATCATCTTTGTTGCACTGGAAAAAAGCTTTACGAAAAAAAGGCCAGATGGAGGAGAAGAAAAAAAACAAACAAAAAGATGCAATGGTAAAGATACATACATCCCCAGCCTTCTTTTGGAAAAACACATTGTTGACTTTGCTAAAGTAACTCGCCTGCAACGGGTTCAACGGTGCCTCCCGATCCAACAATTTCCAAAACTCATTCAACAGTTCCGTGTTACTGATGGCCGCCTCACACACTGCATAAATCTCACAGCTCAACACCTCACATGCAAGATAGGAAACCTTTTTCACATTAAATGATGAGTTTGAGGGGGGGGGGGGGGGGGGGGCAAGTCTCCTTACTTGAACTTTTTTGTATCGTCGAGATCGTCGGCGGTGATGTAGGAGAGGAGGGAGGCGAGAACGTTGGGACGACAGAGGCTGAGCGAGGAAGAAAGGTTAAGGGGATGCGTCTTTTCGGGTAGAATTGAACAATATCAACGGTGGAAAGGATATCAAAGTTTTTTCTCCCGTTCAAGTTATCATGCTGAATTACGTTCAAGTTATCATGCTGAATTATGCAATCATTATCAACGTTGCGCATGGATGCCTCATTGATAACGATCCTTACTTGGATGCTCTTGCCATCCCCCACTCTTTCTTCCATTCATACTCCATCAATGTCCGTCTTCCCATCGAATCCTAGTTTCAATTCCCATCTCCACACCCATCCCCAACGCCATAACCCCCTCTCCCTCGTCATCCATACGCAAACCCACAGAAAAGATCCATCCCATCCATCAACCTCAAACAACCAAAAGAATACCATACTCTCAAAAAAAAAAAAACAACATAAAGGAAAAGGGGGTTGATGGAAAAGAACGCCCCCCCCATTCTTACAATTCAATCAGCTTTGCATTATGTGATTTACACTCTTGCAACAACTCTTCCTCTTGAAACAAATCCTCTATCGTTATCGTCTCCTTGTCGAGGAGCGCGTCAATGGCGGACGCTGAAGGGAATCCGAACCGCCAAAACATTTACAGGTGTGAGACGGGGGGATGGGGATGGAAGAAATGTGGGGGAGTTGAATGATATGTCGATGCAGGGGAATGGGTGGTTGGGGCGGGGAGGGAGGGCGGTTGGTGGGGGGCGATTGAAAGTAAGGGATCCGATGGATGGAGAGTCCGTCGTCGTCTTTTCAAACTCGTTTTTTTGTGGGAAAAAATTTTAGTGAGCGCCCTCTGTTTTTTTCAATCTGAATTTTTTTTGGTTGATGACGAATTATTTTGTGGATGCCTTTGCGGTGAATGTGGATGGAATGGAGGTTTTGTGGGAGCGGCCGTTGGAAGGATTTGCGGGGGGGAGGGAAGAGGGCAGGAGGGGATTACTGGCTGGAGTGATGGGTGAGTAGAGGGTCGAGAAGGAGTTTTGAAGGGGGAGAGAACAAAGGGTTGGATGGAGTGAAGGGTGACTGTTCTATTCTATTGTTGATATATATATATGGATGGTTTGATTTGGTAAATACTGAATGCAATGAGGGGTGAGGAGGGGTGTGGTGTCGTAGAAGGAGGTTTGATGGTGGAGTAATTCGCTTTAACCTGGAATATCTCAACCTGGAATATCTCTAAATACCCTGCATGAGGATTTGTATGAACGAGATGCATAATGGATGAGAGAGGAGGTTTTTTTTTAATAATGAAAAGCATAATCAATCAATATGTAATGCACTGGACAAGGGTTATTGAATGAATTTGATTTTTTGTATTATTCAAGCATATTTCATATCATATATTAAGAGAGAGAACAAAAAAGTATTTGAATGTGAATATTGTTGATGAATGTGTGTGTGTGTGTTATGGGTATATAGTCATAGTGAATGATGCCATGGCATATTGCAGAATCTGTATGTTTTAATTACATTAACTAATAGATTATGGAATATATTATATAATATATATTCATGGAGACATGTCAACTTTAAAAGGTTATTTATTATTTACATATGTAAATACTCTATTCTTCTTTACTCTTTACATTCATTCATTCATTCATTCATATACCTATATACTTTTATGCATATTTATATATACGTCAATGTAATGTATTAGTATGTATGTATATAGGTACATAGGTTGCTTTACCTATCATGATGTATTTATTCTTCTTCTTCCCCACGAAACTCTTTTATTAAATATATATAATTATATATGTGAGTGAGTGCTTAGTAGTGGTTACACCAAATCAACCTATTCTTCACGACGTGGCATCATCATCCAATTATTATTATTTATTTATTTACATTCATGGAGAGCAAAACTATAAATAGGACATTCCCATAACTGTACAGTTGGCCAGTCATCAAAAACATTCAAACTCCTTGTTTACATCCATTACATCCATCCATCCAACAACTATTTACTACTCTGCATTATTACACTCTTCAATCAAAATGAAAGGCTACACACACACCAGCTACGGTCCCCCTCCACCTCCCTCATCTACTCCACAGACCTCCCCACTCCCCGCCTCAAATCCAAAGACGACATCCTGATCCGCATCAAAGCAATTGGCCTGAATGCCGCAGACTGGCACATGATGCGTGGAGATCCTTACCTTGTGAGAATGTTGACCGGCTTGACGGGTCCCAGAAAGGGTGCTGTCATTGGGGGGGCTTTGGCTGGCGTGGTGCAAGAGGTTGGGGAGGGAGTGACCATGTTCAAGGTGGGAGATGAGGTGTACGCAGAGAGCGCTGTGACGGTTTTAGGAGCATTTTCAGAGTAAGTTGCTTGCTTGCCCCCCAACCTCCTCCTCCTACTACTTTATTCAATTTGAGAAAATGAAGAATTAATCATGTCAATATAGGTTTGTGTGTGTTGCGGAAAAGCTCGTGTCGCTGAAACCAACCAACCTGTCGTTTGAAGAGGCAGCAGGTATCCCTGTATCCGGTCCCACGGCGCTTCAAGCGGTGCGTGATGGAGCTAAAGTGAAACCCGGTGACAAGGTCCTCATCCATGGTGCTTCAGGGGTGTAGGATGCGCTGCGGTGCAACTCGCCAAATGGCTAGGCGGGAGGTGACGGCAGTGTGTAGCACGCGTAACGTTGAATTGATGAAGACGTTGGGAGCAGACCATGTCATTGATTACACGACGACGGATTTCACTAAACAGGGGTCATGTATGATGCTGTTGTGGATATTGTGACCACAAAGAGGGTGAGTGATGTGATGGGCGTGGTGAAAATGGGTGGGGTTTATGTAGGATGCGGAGGGGTAGGGAGGGACGTCTTCATGGGGACGGCGTGGGATCATTTGGTTGCGAGTATGAGTCCGTTTAAAGGTGGGAAGAGGATTGTGATGACCATGCAGAACCCGAATGCTGGGGATTTGGGGTGTTGAAAGGGTTGTGTGAGGAGGGCAAGTTTGTGGTGCATGTCGATAGGAGGTACAAGTTTGAAGAATTGGTGAGCGCGATGGAGTACCTCGAGGAGGGACATGTGAGGGGGAAGCTGGTGATTACTGTTTAACGGCTTGTTTCTTTTCTTTTTTTTTTATACTTGTTAAACGGTGTTTACCTATGGTTTTTTTTTGATTGTGAAAAGTATGGTATCGGTGGTGGTGCCGGTGGTGCGAGCATTAAAAGTCTAGGTTATATATTTTATTCATACTTTGCATGTTCTATGTTCTTGTTTGAGGTTGTAAATGTTTTATTTTGTTTTTATATTACTCAATACCACCTCATATTGAAGAAATGTATTCTTCCTTTTTACATTCAAATTATTCCAAGTGTATATTACATTGAGATATTCCCCCCTTTGTTTTAATACAGAATAATGAGGATATTTTAACAAAAAAAAGATCACAGTGATTTTAATAAAAAAACAAAAGTGAGTTGTTGTGAGTATAAAATATTTATAATCAAATTAAATTGAGTAAGAGTTCATCATCTGTTTGTTTAATTAATGCAGGATGGATGCATGCTGGATGAGTCAGTCCATCTAATAACACCAAACGCCAAGTTATAGTGTTACACGTATGAAAACCTTATAAAAGTTAATGTCATTTATTATTTTACTAATTCATTAATCAATTATTCAAAGAAATGAAAATAAATACTGAATACGCTATACCCATTCAATCTGCTTATCATTTCTCTTTAAACACACATTCGCACACACCTAACGTACACTTTACACACACATCCGCACACATCTTACACACACTCTCACACGCAACACCATACACCTATCACATCCCCAATTCAACTGTACTGTGCGAATCACCCGCATACATACCTACCTACCTACCTGCCTGCCTGCCTGCCTACCAGTCAATTCTCTACCTCTGAATCTAATTCCACTCTAGCCAACTCTTCTTCAGCGTCAATCAAATTTCAAGTTACTTCAATCATTCAACACACACTCTCCTCATCCCCATATCCTATCATCCTCTCCTACTCCTATCCAACGTCAGCCTTGCTTTGTAAGTCCATCACTCAATTCCAAGTTTCCCATTCCATTCTCTACCGTTATGATGCTGAGATCATCGTCCTATCATGAATTATGGAATCAACTGTTTTGAGGAAACGAGATTGGCTGTTTCAATTTTGCGTCTGTCTGGAATTGGATAGGCCAAAGAGCCTGATTTTTAATTTATTCATTATTTTTTTTTTTTATTTATTTTTGGAATCCAATTCAACCCCGCTTTTACACTTTATTTTTGTTTTTCTTTCTTTCCCAATATCTATCCATCCGTCTGTCTGGTTTATAAAAACCGCAACCATTTTTATAACATCGTCTTTGTCGAGTACACACACCATCTTTAAAGTGAGGACACTGAGAGCCCGAAAAGAGTGAACGCGAGAGCGAAAAGGCTAACCAAACCTGTACTCCACTTTACTCTAGAAACCACAACCATGTCCGCTTCGCCAGTCCTCCTGGCCGTCTCACCAGCAGTCCCTTCATCCATGCCCACAGCAACCACACCATCAACGCCCACCAACCACCACCTCCACCTCCACCACACCCATCATCCACAACAACAGCAACAACACCACCACCACCCCCATCATCAACGCCAAGTCGTGATCAACACCGCCTCTCCCGCTGCCCAACGCTACTCTCACCGTCTCACCCCATCCCCGCCTTCCTCCCCTCCTCTCCTCCTCCCCACCCACCTTCTCCCCCTCTCAAACTCGTCCACCGTCCTCCCCTTCCTCTTCCGTCCGCTACTCCCCAACCCTCACCCCTCTCGGCTCCCCAACAACAACAACAACCCCTCTCGCAGCAGGTTCACCTCCCCGCTTCTTCTCACCATCATCCTCACCTTGCTCATCACCCCAATACAACCCTTACGCTCCTTACACCACAACACCACTTCGACTTCAACTCGTCTCCTCACCGTCAAGACAACAAGGAATCAAACCTATCCTAAAGGACCATCATGACGAGGATCTGAGACACGCGGTTGCTCTTTCTTTGGAAGGCGTCACCCTCCCTCTTTACCCACCCTCTGTCGTGGATAGCGTAAAAAGGAGCAGAGCGTCCTCTGTCTCTTCCTTGGCGAGCACAGTTGACTCTTTGGCAAAGTCTCTATCACCACCCCATAATTCAGGGTCTTTTCGCGTAAAGGTAATGTCCACACCACATCTCACCTCCTTCTGTCTCTGCTCCATTCATCCTTTTTTCCGTCGTCGTGTTTTTCCGGTACCCGATATCCCCATACACCCACCTCTATTTTTTTATTTCTATTTTTTCAAGCTCCGTCAATGGCCGTCGTCCAACAATGCATCGATGTGGTCCCCCCTCGTTGCTTGCTTGCTTGACTTTGCCGCCCTTTTTGGTGTATAGTTGTTATTGAGATCTGATTGGATGAGGCAGTGTTGGGTGTGACTTTTTGGAATTTCGGTTTTTGAAAGTGACAATTCTATTTGTATTTGCTCACGCGACCTAAAATATCCTCAAAATCACTTTATTTTTTACTTTTTGTTTTTCGTCTATACTTTTCTTTATTTTTTAACTCACTCTGACCTAAACCATAACATGTGGATTTAAACCCTTCTCTGTATTTCTTTTATTTTTCAGTTAATCCCTTCTCCGTATTTCCTTTTTTTTTTGTTTGTTTACAATTGCCAAGTTTATGAATATTTATGAATACCCAACTAACCACCTTTTATTGTTAAACTCATTCAGAAACACACCCTTTGTTTCGACCGCGGTATCGAACGCGTCTGCCTCTTTTACAAGGACGCCCCACCTTCCTCCATACCATCCAACAAACGCTACACCAACATGGACCCAACCCCCCCCCCACCTCCACCTCCTCAAAACCACCCCTCCCCCACCCCCCCAATCCGTCGCTGGTGTCTCCTCTCCAAAACAACCCCCTCTGCCCTCACCCCTCTCCCCCCACATCCAACGTTGGCCTTGAAACCATACGCCTCCTCGAATCCGACGACGGCGCACGCCTCCTCGTCTTATGCACCATCCTCGTCCGAAACCTTGCCTACGAGAAACACGTGGACGCTGTCTACACCCTTGACAACTGGACATCTCAACACCCATCCCCATCCGCCGTCTACAAACAATCCATGGAGGGGATGGATCGGTTCACGCTTGAGTTTGAAATCACGACTCCACCTCCTGTGTTGCGTCTTGAATTTGCTGTCCGCTGTCGGATGGGGGGATGCGAGTATTGGGATAATCGGGGGGGTTGGAATCATTTTTTGGAGGCGGTGGAGGTGACGCCGAAGAAGATGAAACGGGCTACACTTGTGTTGGATGGGGAGGCGTTGAGGGCTTATGCTGCTGCTGGGGCGGCTGCTGCGGCTTATGCGGCTCGACTTGGGGAGGCGGTTGCTGCGGAGGTTGTGGGGATGGGGATGGTGGAGAGACGGGTGGAGGGGGGTGTAGGAGGAGGGTGGGGGGAGTTTTTGGGGGATGGGATGAGGGTGAATACGGCTACGACGGTGTCGATGAGTTGAGAAATGTCAACAGAAGGGATAAGGGCGAGTACGGCCACGATGGGTTTTAGAAAGTCTTGCTGTTGTGGTTGTCCCCGTTGACGTTACTTGTGTTTGTTTTTTTTTTGTATACCTTTGTACATGACTGGTAAACCCTTTTTTTGGGGGGTATTTCGCCGTCCTTCCCCTCCCCCTTTTCACTTTTTTTAAATGCTTCAACGATGGATGTCATAGAACGAGCGCACCCAATTTCTTTTTGTTTTCTTGTCGTTAGTTCCCCCCCTTCATTCGTTTAGAGATTTTGTAATCCCCCCTTCCTCACTTCCCCACTCTCGACTACAACGAATTACGACCGGTGATTCTATATAAAGCGGTCTCCCCCCCCACCTTTGCCCGCTGCGACCACAACAAAATACGATTAGTATTTTTTGAACTAACACGGTCTCCTTCCCCACGACGAAAATGTTTTTGAACTAACACGGTCCAAACACTTGGTTTATTTATACATGACAGATTTCCCCCCCTTTTCATTCACAAATTGCAGGTGGTCTCCAAACCCAGCCAACATGTATTTCGTGTAACATTATCTCCAATCCTTATCGTGATCAGGTAGATACATACGATAATACGGTATATACTTTGATTGCTTGAACCCAGAAATATCATCAAAAAAGTTGGGTGGGTGTCCCTTCAAAGGTGTCTGCATCCATTTATAAAAGGACGGCAACCATCCCCCCCCGTCTTTTCTTTCCAGAGACCTCCTTTGCAGAGTGTTTTTTTTTTGGGAACCTCATATTTCTTTTTGTGAAAAGGACGAACGATGACGAACGATGAGGGTGTTCGACAACGAAAGGTTGCCAAGATTGATGCAGAGATTGCGGATGATGCGAGGTTGAATCAGTTGGGGTATAAGCAGGTAAAAGGTTTGACAGTGTTGTTTTGTTTTCGTTTTGGGGGTTTGGTGGTCATTATGGGACTTTGAATGATGCCGCTGTTTGCGCATTTGTTTTTCCATCACCCCACCCCATTACTTTGTTGTTTTTGTTTTTGGGTGCTTCTCTTTCAACTTTCTTTCGCATGGGTTTCGACTTGATTTCGCCGTTCTTTCTCGCTTTACTTTCGTCTTCTTTCCCTCACCCTTTACCTTGTTGTTGTTTGTCTATGCGCTTCTCTTCTGCCCTTCTTTCGACTTGCTTTCGGCTTGATTTCGCCCTTCTTTGGCCTTTCTTTCCCTCCCCCCTTACCCATTGTTTTTTTATTATGCGCTTCTCGTTCGCCCTTTTTTCGCATTGGTTTCGGCTTGATTTCGCCTTTCTTTCTCCGTTCGTTCGCCCTTCTATCCCTCGCTTTACCCCGTTGTTCCTTTTTTTGCTTCTCGTCCGCCCCGTTCCCCTTTTCCATTTCTAATCGCCTCCATTCCACATTCCCCCGCTTCCTCATCCAACCAGGAACTCTCTCGAGCGCTCCACGCCTTTTCGAATTTCGGGATCACGTTCACGATTCTCTCTGAACCGTTATCGGTGCTGCCATTGTTGTATTTGGGGTTGTTGGCGGGTGGACCTCAGGGGATGTTGATCACGTGGCCTGTGATTACGTTGTTGTCGTTGGCGCCTGCGACGGCGATGAGTGAGATTATGTCGAGTTATCCTACGAGTGGGGGGTTGTATTATGTGAGTGTGGGGGTTTTTTTTTGTTGTTTTTTTTTGGAGGGAGGGGAGAGGGAATGGAGGTTGGGATGTAATTGTTATTGTTATGAGCTTTGTGTTAAACCGTTTGTGGACGCTGTTTTTGCGTTGGGATGGATGGAGGGATGAAACAGCGTTGGGATGGATGGAGGGATGATGGGACGATGGTATGGATGGAGGGGTTTGTATGGATAAAGAAGAAGATTGATGGGAGGATGGGGTTGGAATGTGCAGCGTCATTGCTAGATGATAGATGGATAGACGGGTTGGAATGGATAAAGGAGAAGATTGATGGGAGGATGGGGTTGGAATGTGCAGCGTCATTGCTAGATGATAGATGGATAGACGGGTTGGAATGGATGGAGGAGAAGGTTGACTGTCAGGACGAGGTTGGAAGATGAAGGAACTACAAAGTGGGCTTTTGATGACGAGGAACGTTTGGGATGATCTAACCACCTTTTCCAAATACAGTGGGCCGCCTCCCTCGCGGGTCCCCGCTGGTCCCCCTTTGCCTCCTACATGACGGGTTACTTTAATTCCCTCGGACTCATTGGTCTCTGTTCCGGGTCCGGGTACGCGTTTGGTCAATTTTTCACCAACGTACTCGCCTTATCCGGTGTCACGAGTGTTGACACGGATATTGTTGGGGTGGATGCGATGTTGCCCAAGGTGGTGATTATGGTGAGCGCGTGGATGAGTTTAGGGTTGGGAGCGGCTTTGGCTTGTGCACCGAGTCGGAGGTTGGAGTGGATTGGGAAGGCGAGTTTTTGGTTTAATGTTATGGGGATGGTGGGGATTGTGGTGGGGTGTTTTGCGAGTGAGTAAAAGTGGTTTTACTGTGCTTTTTTTTCCTTCTTTTTCTCAGTGTCTACTGTTGTTTTGTTTCTCTTTACACTCATTTTTCCTTTGTTTTCATTTTTCCTTTTCGTCTCTCACCCTTCTTTCTTTTTATTGTTCCACTTTATCATTTGTGGGGCGGTGGTGAATAACCACCCATTATCAACTTTTCCGTTCTCTTTCCACGCGCCTTTCCTTGCGATTCCTTCTAACAACTTTTTCCCAAGCATCCACTGTCCGCGTCAGCCCTGAATTCCTCTACCGCGCCTGGAACAATGGCACAGGCCTTCCTGATGGGATGGCTGTGGTGATCTCGATCCTTCTCGCCACGTTGACTTACACGGGGTATGATTCTGCGGCGCATCTTGCTGAGGAGACGAATGATCCGTCGGTGTCGGGACCGAGGAGTATTTTCATGAGTATTGTGGGGACGTTTATTGGAGGTGAGGATGGAGTTCTTTTATGTTTTGGAGTGAGAGTGGGGTGAAAAATTGGTTGGGGAGGAAGGTTTAGAAAAACATTTTCGGGTTTTTTTTTTTTTTTTTGTTTTTTTTTACGAAATGACGTTACTCGTTGATGAGACGCCATTATCGTCCGTTCTATGCTCTTTTTTAATTTTTCGGTTTCCTATTTTTTCGTTGAACGAGAATGACGTGAATGGCTGAGGAAACACCATTATCGTCTGTTTCAAGCTCGTTTTAATTTTCGGTTTACCCTTTTTTCGTCAAACGAGAATGACGTGAATGGTTGATGAAACACTATTATCGTCCGTCTTCAGCTCTTTTTTAATCTCTTAACTAAACCACGTCTTTTTTAAAAACAATAACAGGCTACCTCGCCCTCCTCGGCCTCCTCTCCACCATCGACCCCACCACCTACAACGACCTCGGCGCCCTCGGTTCCTACGCACTGACTCAAATTTTTCTCAACACGGTCGGGAAAGCTGGAGCGATCGTGTTTAACATTCTCCTCATGTTTCTTGCGATCACCAATATTTTTGGGTTGCTCCTGAATCATGCGAGACAGACTTTTGCGTTTTCGAGGGATGGAGCGTTGCCTGGGTCGTCGTGGTTGCATTGCTTGAGTGGGGATAATGTGCCCGTGAGAGCTACTGTGGTGATTGCGGTGGTGGATTGTGTGATTTTGGTGCCGAGTTTGTATAGTTCGACGTTGTGTGAGTCAATTTTTTTGGGTGTTTTGATTTTGATTCTCCCCTCCCACACCCGCCCCCTTTCTTTAAGTCGTGAATGCTGGTGCGGAGAATCCATTGATGCCAGCATACCCACTCCTTCGTATCTAATTTTCTTGTGCCTGCGTTGTTTTTTTGGAATTTTTTTTTTTTTTGCTTGGCCTATCCCTCCAACACTCTCGTTCCCTTGTCATCACGAATCTCTCCTCGCACTTTTTTCGTGATCTTCTCTCCCCCTACCTGTTTGCGTTTGTTCTAGATTGGGTCTAAACTCCTGTTTTTATTTTAACCTCTCTATAGACTACGCCATCAACTCATTTGGTGTTGTCGGTACTTACCTCGCCTACGCCGTCCCCATCGCCTTACGTGTTCTCCATGACGATCGATTCCCGAGAGGCAAGTTTTCGATTGGTGTGTGGGGTCGACCCGTTGGGATGATTGCGGTGGTGTTTTTAGTCATTTCCAGTGTTGTTATCATGATGCCGACAGTGTACACGGTAAGACTCCCCCCCCACGTCCCCTATATACCCGTTATGTCCATTGACGCTTTACGAAAAAAACAAAATAACAATTTCTAAAATAGGATCCTGCTGAATTCACCAACGAGGAAGGGGTATTAGATAACACTGCCTACGTGAAACAATGTAAGCGCATATTATTCCTTGTAAAGAGGTTCCCCTGCTGAATTTTTTTTTTGTAGACCTTCAAAACTTTAACTGGGCGCCTGCGATGGTGTTTGTGGTGTCGTTTGTGGCGATGGTGTTTTGGGGGGTGAGTGCGAGGAAATGGTTCAAGGGACCGCCGATTGATAAGATGACGCAGTGGGGGGTTGCGAGGGGGACTTCGGGGGTCAGTGTTGATGGGACTGTTGTGGAAGAGGAGGAGGAGGTTGTGGTTGAGAGGTTGGAGGGGGAGGAGGGGGAGTGGAAGGTTGCTAAAGGGGGTGCGTGAAGGGATGCTTTTCCCCTCCATATTTTTTTTTGGGATGACGAGAAAAGGGGGTGGTTTGTTTTTTTTGTGTGATTAAGAACCTCTCCTTTTTCTTTTCTTTTTTTTTTTATGACTACGTCTATGGAGTTTATTTGAGTGCTGGTTTTCTTTTTGAAGACTGATAATATTTTTTTTTTCCTTTCATTCTATTCTTTGCAATTTATCAATTTGGGTACACTACTTTTCCTTTTTTTTTTTTTTGATGGAGGGGCGGGAGGTTGAAAGAGTGTCTTTTAATAATAACATTTTGGATGTGGTTGTATGGATATCTAGTTTCGGTTCACTTTGAGAAAACGCGTTTCTAATAAACGTGTTTTCTCAAAGTGAACTCACCCCCACTTCCTTTCAACAATGGCTACATCGCCACTTCGTTCACCAGGACCTAATATTCAACCATTCAATTTATCTCAAGTTGAGAGTTTCCAGTTAAACTTGAAACACGGTTTATATATAAAGTCCATAAATGATGATAATATTAAACTTGAATGATTCGCACCATTTACATTAACGAAAATGGTGTTTTTCCCAAGAGAATTCATACAAAGTTAATGCCAACATTGGATGAGTGTTGGTTGAGCTTCAAAGACCATAAAAAAAAAACAGGAACAAAAAAACACACACGCGAAAAAAAATATAGAAATGAGTATACAAATGGGGGTGGGGGGGAATCACCATATTCAATGTGTTGGGTGAAGGAGGGAATGGAGTTTTTGAACAAAAGGTTGTATTTCTTTGGTTTGACATGTGATGGTGTGATGGGGTCGAGAACTGATGACCCAAAAAGATTTTTGTGGGGAAGATGGGTGTGATGGGACGTGTGTGTGTGTGGGGGGTATCTACAGATAGTCTGCCCAAAAAGGGAAAAATCACGAGCAGAAAAAAAAAGAGGTTATTGAGACGGAATGGGGGGAGTGTGCAAAAAAGTCCGTGTTCTTTTTCGGATTCGAAAGCAAGGATACGATAGATAGAGAAGGAGGAACTGTTTGTTTTGTTAATGAGCTTTCCTTTTTTCGTGGAGTTGGACGAGAAGCTTTGGGACGAGTTCTGCGGTGACGATGATGATGAGGAGGACGAGGAGGGATCTTGCGACGTAGGCGGATGCGGTTTCGGCTGAAAGAGTGGTAGTGAATGTAAAAGAGGTTTAGGTGAGTGGAAATGAAAAAGGGATGGCATGTGTTCAACTCGTCATGGAGATATGGAAGAATTATAGCATGTAGATGTAGTTGGGTAAAGAACGCTTAAAAAATAGAATGCAGAACAACATCAAGGGTGATAGGAGAAGAACGGTAATAAGAGATACACACCTCCTACGGATGCACCGACAGAGATGCCAGCGACAAAGATGCTTGCTCCTAGTGCCACGTTGAGAAGTGCAGATTGTGATGAATCGAATGCATCTGATGACGATGATGCTGATGATGATGAGTAGTGCGAGGAGGATACTTCTGGCATGTGCATGATTAAGAGGGTACTGTAGAGTAGAATAGAGTAGTGTAGAGTAGTGTAGAGTAGTGTAGTGCAGTATAGAGTAGTGTAGAGTAGTGTACTGTAGTGTAGAGTAGTGCTGTATTGTATTTGGCTAGTGCAGCAGTGTGTGTGTAGAGAGATGATGATGGATGATGATGAATAAACAAGGTGAGAGATGCGTACTTTGACTATATATATACTGACTGACTATATACTGAATATAAATATCAAAACTCAAAAAACACTTGATGAAAATGTTGAATCTGTGTAACACTCAAGGGATATCCTTGTCACGCGCATTTTCACATGTCCTGGCAGTAATATTATTAATAGTTCATTTATTATATAACAGGACTGGTTGTTGCTTTGAGCGGATGCACCTTGTTGCAAAAAACATCCCATTCATCAAAGATTAAACACAATTCCTTGTGCAGCAACATACATGGATTCTGCTACTATCATCTCAATTATACATTTGCTTGATTTCTGAAGCAATCGGCGGAAAAGGTAAACAGAGGCCATACATGCATGATTTCGAAGCGTAATGGTGATCTCTTTCATCAATGCAATTAGCACGGCATCTCAACGCGTCCTCAATAGCCTCAAGTCTCTGTGCGTTCATCCTCGGTTTTGCTATCACGAATCATCGTTTTTTGTCCCGAAACTGAAATTGCAATTGAATAAAAAAAGTTAAACAAACAAAAAGCACCACGTACTTAAAAAGATAAAACTTACCAAAAGCCCCCAACATTTTCACCTCGTGCAAATGGTAGTGGTGACTAACGTAATAGTGACTCCAGTTTTTATTGGTCGTCATGCTAGATTATTGTAAACAAAAGAAACACAAACCCCGTTTTTAAAACTCACCGGCATTTGAGAACTGACATTTGATGACGCTTCAAACCATAAAGCTTCATAGCGCTCCCCTTGAGAATCTCGACCACTTCCCATTTGACCTTTTTCATCCTCGTCTGACGAAGGATGGGCTCCTTTGCAAATTCCGGAAGTGAATTGTGATACTCACGCCACTCCTTCACAAAACACGTCCAGCAAGTCTTTCCCGCAGTATCAGCGGCCATGATCCGACAACTGTTCAGGTCAGACTTTACACTAACCCCAAAGCATCCATCGCAGACGCATTTCCATTTTCGCGATACAATCTGCTTCCACGTTCCTGTCTTCTTGGAACGTGGGTTTGGTTTGACGTTCTTGGAAAAGTGTACAATGAAACGGTGCCACGTTGAACTGTTACTGACACTTTGGTTGAGGGCTTTGCATGTCTTGCCTAGTCGGATGTATTCGACGGGGTGGTTGAGACGGTTGAGGATGTTGTCAAGGATCTCTGTTCGAAAAAAGTATGAGTTGTTCTAGAGGTCTTTGACGATTGAGAAAAAGGCGACCACCAAACCTTGCGGGCATGATGCTAACGCCGCAGTTGGTCCGTGATTTTCCCATTGAAGCGGAGGTGGATGTTTGACCTTCTTTTTGCGAGGCCTCTTGGCGGAAGGTTCCTTGACGGTAGTTGTGTTCATGTGAAAGTTTTTTAAAGTGATGGGTGGGAAAGTTTTTTTTTTATATCACAATCGCGTCACAAACCTTTTCAATATGTAATATTTCTTTTGTAGCTTAAATGTTGTGATGTTGTCAACCTCGATGGGCGTGTTTTTCGCCGCGATAAAGACGAACGAGGGCTCTTGTGAGAATACGCAGAGAAATCCAGGTGCCATCGCATATCGACCGTTCCATAATCGCCTTGAAACAAGAAAACAAAGATAGCTGACTTCAACATCCAAAATGCGACTCCGATGAAGGTTTTGAAGGAGGTTAAATAAAACACAAGAAATATGCCTAATTTGAAATGCAACGCGCGCGACTCTGCATTTTCAATCATCGCTTTTTAAAATCAAAAAACCTGACGAAAAAACTGAAATAGTGTTTATGAACGGTAACGAAACTCACAAAGATTTTTAATATAAATTTAATCCTTTTACAGTGGGCGAGTATATCAGGCTAAAGTATACCAAAGTCGACCCCCGATGGAGCAAACTGAGATTCAAGTTGATGGATTCAAAGACCAATACGGGATGAACGCGACGCGGCGCGGTAGTAGGACTGTCCATTTAAATGGGAAAAGTGACCAGATAGTCCATCCTGATTCTACCCGTCCCTCGCTTTTGTCCACACAGTCAAAACTACGCTCAATATGGTTGTTGCGGTTAACCTTTATTTTCACAGTCTAGTAACCGCAATAAAACACGTGTCAATGATTCCCCCAATCCATTCTCCGTCACGCCGTTCACCGTGTCCTTTCCATGCATCCCACCATTCTCGTCGTCAAAAAAAAATGTTCAGCATACCTCCAATCCACCTCAAGACTTTAACGACCCCCCCGTCAACTCTCTCCTAATCCTCAAGGTAACTCTATCTTGATTTGAACTATAAAAATAAATGGAAATATAAGTCTCATTGCGGAGAGAATTTAAAACAGCATTACTCACTTCCATGCGCATTCTTGATTTCAGCGTCAATGGCTTTAACAAACATTTGGTGCTGCTTTACAAATGAAAGTCCGATAAACTTGCTGCTAGCGATCTGGACGGCATATATGACACCACAGCCGCAGTATTAGTTACAAAAAAGGACTTGTTGCTGCTTCGTGCGGATACACCTTGTTGCAAAGTAAATAACAAAAACGACATCGAATTGATCAAAGACTCAACACATTCCTTGTGCAGCAACATACATGGATTTTGCTACTATCATCTCAATTATACATGCTTGATTTCTGAAGCAATCGGCGGAAAAGGTAAACAAAGGCCATACATGCATGATTTCGAAGCGTAATGGTGATTTCTTTCACCAATGCAATTAGCAAGGCATCTCAACGCGTCCTCAAGAGCGTCACGTTTCTGTGCGTTCATCCTCGGTTTTACTATCAGGAATCATCGTTTTTTTGTCCCGAAACTGAAATTGCAATTGAATAAAAAAAGTTAAACAAACAAAAAGCACCACGAACATAAAAAGATAAAACTTACCAAAAGCCCCCAACATTCTCACCGCATGCAAATGGTAGAAGGGACTGTCGCCGTAACGGTGACTCCAGTTGTTACTGGTCGTCATGCTAGATTATTGTAAATAAAAGAAACACAAACCCCGTTTTAAAACTCACCGGCATTTGAGGACTGACATTTGACGACGCTTCAAACCATAAAGTTTCATAGCGTCCCACTTGAGAATCTCGACCACTTCCCATTTGACCCTTTTCATCCTCGTCTGACGAAGGATGGGCTCCTTTGCAAATTCCGGAAGTGAATTGTGATACTCACGCCACTCCTTCACAAAACACGTCCAGCAAGTCTTTCCCGCAGTATCAGCGGCCATGATCCGACAATGGTTCAGGTTAGACTTTACACTAACCCCAAAGCATCCATCGCAGACGTATTTCCAGTTTCGCGATACAATCTGCTTCCACGTTCCTGTCTTCTTGGAACGTGGGTTTGGTTTGACGTTCTTGGAAAAGTGCACGGTGAAACGGTGCCACGTTGAACTGTTGCTGACACTTTGGTTGAGGGCCTTGCATGTCTTGCCTAGTCGGATGTATTCGACGGGGTGGTTGAGACGGTTGAGAATGTTGTCGAGGATCTCTGTTCGAAAAACGTATGGGTTGTTCTAGAGGTCTTTGACGATTGAGAAAAAGGCGACCACCAAACCTTGCGGGCATGATGCTAACGCCGCAGTTGGTCCGCGATTTTCCCATTGAAGCGGAGGTGGATGTTTGACCTTCTTTTTACGAGGCCTCTTGGCGGAAGGTTTCTTGATGGCAGTTGTGTTCATGTGAAAGTTTATTTTATGTGATGGGTGGGAAAGTTTTTTTTATATCACAATCGCGTCACAAACCTTTTCAATATTTTATACTTCTTTTGTAGCTTAAATGATGATGTGATGTTGTCAACCTCGATGGGCGTGTTTTTCGCCGCGACAAAGACGAACGAGGGCTCTTGTGAGAATACGCGGAGCAATCCAGGTGTGCCATCGCATATCGACCGTTCCATAATCGCCTTGAAACAAGAAAACAAGCAACCATGAAGACTTGGTGAATACAGCTGCATAAATATCTAAAATCAATACAGTAGTGACGACATCCTCGAGGATGTGTGGAGTCGTTTCATTAAACACCTTTTTTTCAAGCTACTATTAAAGTATGGGTTTAATCGTCATACTTTGCAAATGAAGAACAATTAGTTCTTCTAACAATCTCTGGCGGAACTAGGTAAAAGCTCTTATCACACTTCTTCATCAACACTCCCCCAAGTAACGAACTTACCAAAGATCAGATGCATCGAAAGCACCCTTTCAGCAATTGTCCCGGATCATGAGAAGGAGATATATATATATTAACACTCCTCATATGTAAATATTTGACTTATTGTCATCTTGTTAAAAAATGCGACTCCGTTTTACGCGTTTTATGAGGATTTTGAAGGTTTTAGAGGTGGTTAAACAGAACAGAGGGAATATGCCGAAAGGCAACGCGGGCGACTCTGAAACCCCAACCATCGCTTTTTTGGAAATCAAGAAACCTGATGAAAAAACTGAAAAAGTGTTTATGAACAGTAACGGACTCACAAAGATTTTTAAACAATGTTAATCCTTTTACAGTGCGCGTATATCAGGCTAGCGTGTTCCAAAGTCAACACCCTGGTAGAGCAAACTGCGATTCAAGTTGATGGATTCAAAGTCAAAGACCAATACGGGATGAATGGCGACGCGGCGCGGTAGTAGTGAAACTAGTTTTCTGCTCCTTTTGAATAGAAAGAGTGACGATATAAAGTCCACCCTGATTCTACTCGTCCCTCGCTTTTGTCCGCACAGTCAAACCTACGCTCAATGTGGTTGTTGCGGTTAACCTTTATTTTCACAGTCTAGTAACCGCAATAAAACACGTGTCAATGATTCCCCCAATCCATTCTCCGTCACGCCGTTCACCGTATCCTTTCCATGCATCCCACCATTCACGTCGTCAAAAAAAAAAGGTTCAGCATACGCCTCCATTCCACCTCCAGACTTTAAAGACCCGTCAACTCTCTCCCAATCCTCAAGGTAACTCTGTCTTGATTTGAACTATAAAAAAAAATGGAAATATTAAGTCTCATTGCGGAGAGAATTTACAACAGCATTACTCACTTCCATGCGCATTCTTGATTTCGGCGTCAATGGCTTTAACAACCATTTGGTGCTGCTTTACAAGTGAAAGTCCGATAAACTTGCTGCTAGCGATCTGAACGGCATACATGGCTCCACAGCCGCCTAAAAAAAAGCAAATCAGGACATCCATGCAAAAAAGAAACGGGGGAAGCAGAAGAGAAATAAAAAGCTTCAAAAAGTGACACTTATGAGGAAAGATCAAACCCACCCGAAATATCCTTGACGATCAATCGTTCCGGTCCCAACACATTGGTCAAAATGTCTGTTATCCGACGTTCGCCGTCCGTTGTCGATGCTTCAGGTTGTCCAGAGTATAACCTTGCTTGCCTCATTTGGGGCCCATGTGGATGGGGATGCTGATACAGAGGCGAAGGAGGAGAGAGGGCGGGTTGGATGATGGCGGTGAGGTGGGGAGGGGAGGGACGGACGAGTCTCGATCGGATTGTAGTGAAGAACCGATGCATTGCTGATTTTTAAAGTTGAAAGGTGGACGGACAAAGTGTAACACACGGTTTCTGTTGATGCTCATAATTCTGTGGTTTGCCTTTGCGGAAAGGGTTCCGTTAAGAGATTCTTTCACATTTTAACATAGGGTAATTAGGCGCGAGGGTTAAGATAGGCATTTTGTCTATATTTGAGAATAAGGCGAATTCAAGAAAAGAGCACCTTTAAGAATGAAAATAAAGGTATTTCGCGCAATCGCCTTTATTATCGCCCAAATCTGTTCGAAAACACAAGGAAACGCCTAATAGAAAAAAGAAGAAGAAGCCTACAGGATATTATGTACAAAAGACTCGATATCATTGGCAAGTGTCCAAAGCATATCGCATCACGTTTTAAAAGAAGGAGGTATTAGAGATTATCATAGAAATTCGACAGAAGAAATACAAAACAAAAAAAAAAAAAGGCCAACGTGAGCCTCAACATCAGCGTGTGGACCCAAACGAATCCCGCCTTCCACCAACCCTCATATCATTCCTCATTCTCTCACTGCTCATATCCTCATGTCTCGTAAAAACACCCCAAGCACCATTTTCCCACAAACCGTCCACTCCCCTTCCCGCACCCTATACATTTGACGCCTAAAACTTCCACTGCCGGAGAATCAGAAAACGAAGAAGGCGTGATAGGGGGGAGAGCTGACGAGTCGCTTCGACTCATATCATTGACGCGCCAACGTCCCTGCATCGAGGGGGCACGATGGCGAGACCGACTCCGAGCGTATGATTCTGAGAGATTTCATAAGCGGTCTTACGAGATCGGCTTCGTGGGGCTTCATCCTCCGCTTCCCTTCGAACTTGACTTCTTCCGCGTGACTGGTTCCTCGTGACGCTCTTCGCCCTCCCTCCATTCGTCGATACACATCTACGCTCTCAACAAATGTCCCTCTTGCCCCCTTTCCCTTGACGCTTCTTCCCCTTCCCCTCTCCTCAACACTAAACCCAGACTCCAACTCCGAGTCCGAATTCACAACGATCACACAGGTTCCCTTCTCCTTGGCGACCTACCTCGCGGTCTCGATTGACTTCTGGTTCTTTTTTGAGACAGGCTCATCATCGTCCTCCTCCCTCCCCCGTTTCTTCGGACTTGACATCAAGGTCGCCTTTGAAGGTTGTGTCGTCACCGTCACACCAACAGGCGATGTTCTCACTGTTTCTTCCGCACTCTCTATGGAAACATCCCACGTCATCGGTGATACTGTCCGTCGTTGATGTTGTCGTCCTCGTGATACTTGCCGTTCCCGACCTCTCTCTCCAACACTCCGTCCACGCACATCACTTCTCCTTTCTCCATCCCTCCCCATCTCCAACTCCGTCACCCGTTTCTTCCAACCCGCCAACTCCTCCTCCATCCTCTTCATCTCTTTCACCAACACCCCCTCTCTCACCTCCATCTCCTCAACCCGTGTCTTCCAACCCCCAACTCCTCCTTCATCACCTTCATCTCCTCTCTCATCTCCTGTCTCTCAACACCCGCATCCTTCATCTGATCCACAAGCCGTTCAAAGTGGATCCGATCGAGCCTTTGAACACGGTAGACATCGTCTTTAATTTGGTTGCTCTCAACCTTAAAGACCTTGAATTCGTCTAGAAGGATGCGGCAGAGGTGTTGGAGGGTGGAGATTTGGTGGTCATCGCTGGGGATGCCGAGGATGTCGTCCATCCGTTTGGTTTGGATGAAGGATTATTGGTGGAAAGTTCGACACTGCCTTCGATTATTATATTAATCCTATATCACGACTTGTGTTACACTTTGTATAACGCTTAGTTATTAATAACATATTCTTATATATATATTATAATTTTTTTTAATATGAAAAGAATGATAGCTGTGAGCCTGCCTCGGAGTGCCGACTTAGTGCCCGTTGTTATTTACGTGGTGAGGGGTTTGAAACTTAGGATCAGGCATTTAACATTTCCTTGCCCACGGTCGCCGTTTCGCCATGAAGTGGGGTATGCAGAGATTGGTGGCCGAGTATAAAGGTGATTTATACACCTTGAAATATCGAGTATAGGGATTAGTGCGGGCCACTGTATCCATTCAATATGTGACAGTGTAGAACCTTTCTGGCGCATACTTCATCTACACATCACATTTGACGATGTTAAAACTCGTGTAAGATTCATAGAGCCAATAATTGCTTTGGAAGCAAATGATATATTCACATAGAGATTTCATCTCAACAGCTTAAGCCTCCATCAAGAACAAGAGTCTGGCCAGTCATGAATTGGCTCTTTGCTAAAAAGACGGCTGCCTGCGCCACTTCCTGCATTAATATATGTAAGTTTACGATTGATATGATCCACAAACTGCTGCTCCTCGTCTTACCTCGGCTTGCCCGAACCTTCTCAGGGGAGTCATTGAAAGGTAAGATTCCTTTCGACTCGCATCTATACCTATTTTGTTGAGATACATCTTCTCTCATGAACAATGATATACCTTTGGTCATGTTGGTTTCAATAAATCCTGGAGCTATTGCCGATACGCGGATACCCTTTGGGCCTAACTCTCGTGCTAATGACCGAGTAAAACCTGTGAAAGAAAAATGTATGAGAAAGTTTTGATTGAGCACATATATTCTCATCGCACTCACCTATTACGCCAGCCTTGGATGCAGAGTAAACACTACCACCTTCAATGCCCTTTAATCCCAGCACGGACGATATTTGATAATACAACCTGATGACACAAAGTGATTAATACAGAGATGAGAGGCGAACGTCTCAAAATACCATCCACTCACCCTTCTTTCTCCTCAGCATCCCTCTTGCAACCCCTCTAGACATATGAATCGTTCCAAACAAATTCGTCGCAATAAGTTCTTCCGAAGCCGCCGGATCCGTACTCAACAACAATCCCGTCCTCGACAATCCCGCAGAATTAATTAAATAATCCACAGGACCATACTTTTGCATAACCGTCTTGCCACCATTAGCTTAAAAGAAGAAGATGAAGTTTACCTTCACAACTCCCTCCACTTCCCCAATTTTACTCACATCCGCTGATAATCCCGCAACACCCACCATCGCGTCATCCCATTCCATCGTCCCAACCTCTACATCCGTTTCACTCTTTCGTAGCAACCCAACAGCATCTCCAAGACGTCGTTGATCTCGTCCGATTACAATGATGCGGGCTCCGAGCTTTCTAAATGCTTGAGCGCATGCAAAACCGATTCCGCTGCTTCCACCTGTGATGAGTGCGGTTTGGCCTTGGAAAGTCTTGACGTCGATGAAGGGGTGGAGGAGGTTGCAGTTGTGGAAGTGGAGGTTGATGTGGAGTTGAAGGCTGAAGAAGGGTTGAGAGAGACAAATGTTGTAATGCGGCGAGTGTGAAAAGAGGGTGAGATTGCGTGTTGAGAGAGTGTGAATGAGCTGTCTAGTGCTGGAAGAGATCTTAACCCTCTTCTTTTTACTAGTAGTGAGGCCATCGTCCTTGATGTATAAACACCGTCCAACACAACCGATGATTTTATTTTTTTTTTCAATAGAAGTTACACGGCGTGCAATAATACAAGTCATCGCGGCCTGCAGTTCCACGTTACCAAACGCCGTTGCTCGCACGCGCTCCATCAGCATCGCAGTCACAGTGAACTGTTTACCTTCACGTACAGTATGCCCTCCTTTGCACATCAACAGACTAATCAGTGTCAAAACTCAAACAACCCCTCGTATTATTCTGCCGTCAACATAAATAGTGTGTGTAACGCCGGGGCTTCTCACTACTTTTTCCAACTCAAATCTCAAACCCAACACCCAACAGACTACCATGCCCTCAAGAACCACCCTCATCGTTGGCGCTGCTGCGATAGCCGCCGTCACAGCCTACAGAACTATCGTACCCTCCGACCACGGTTCCCTTCCAAATCTTTCTTCCCTGACTGAAAAGGATGACGATCCTTATCCCGAAGATTTCTGGCCGTCTTCTCTTTACGCCCCGTCGTCCAAAGGAAAGGTAATCCCCACCCTTTCACTATATAATGTCTAAGACGTTTGTTCAGACGCACTACTTCCTTCTCGGTCCTTCTACTGGTCCTAAACTTATCTGCATTCATGGTATCACAGCCGGCTGGACCGCCATGCCCAACTTTATAAACACCCTCGCCGCAGCTGGTTTCCATGTCCTTGTTTTCGATTTATATGGGCGTGGATACAGTGATGCCCCAGGGGGCGAATACAACGAAGACCTTTATGTTGGACAAGTTAAAGAGCTCTTGGACCACGTTGGGTGGGAAAAGAGTTTGGTGTTAGGGTATTCGCTGGGAGGGGCCATTGCAACGGCGTTTTCGGCGAGACATGCGGAGAGAGTAGTCAAGTTGTGCTTGGTTGCGCCTGCGGGTTTAATGAAGGTATGCCTTCATTGTTTACATGATTTTGTATGTCTTATGAAATCGGTTCAGGAACTGCCGACAGGGGGAAAGATCTTGACGTTCCCCGTTATCGGGAAATTCATCGCACATCTTGTGGGCCGTCAGATCCTCGTCCGTCTTTCAGCTTCGAAACATAACCCAGCTTTACTCCAAACAGCTGAGCTCGTAAGTTCCTCTTTTATTTTCTTGACCCGCAACCCCTATACTTACCCAGAAGTTAATGGTTTTTTTTAGCAACAATTTATTAAAGTTACCAACCTTGTCGCCCTCAAACACCCTGGATTTATGCGCGCATACCTGAGTACCATTCATAAGGGCCCCGTCATGAACCTTGACCATCGCTATGAGCAAATTGGTCAGCTTATTGGTGATAGAGTATTCTGCATTTGGGTATAATGACACCATTTTTCTCTTCCTTAAACTAATGTAAATTATAAGGGTAATGCTGATGACACCGTTAACTTCACCAAGGATGCCCCAATTTTCAAAAAATACAACCCGACCGCGACGTTTGTAGAATTGGATGGAGTCGGACACTCACTGCTGGTGGAGAAACCGGACGAATGCAGCAAACTTATCGTCGAGTTTTTCATGAAGTAGCCTTGTCAAGACCTCGTTTTCGTTCTTCCATATCCTTCAACATTTCTGTTCAATCACAGCGCTTCTTTTTTCCATTTTCCATTTTAATAGATTTCTATCTTCATCAGCTGTGCCGCCCATTTTGCATAATGGTCTCAACCTCTACAGCATCGTCGAATAAAGCTGACGGTGGGAAAAGGGCTTTGCCAAGAGTGTCGGCGACATCTATGGCGAGATCCTCAACAATATCCGTTGAGACCTTGTCAGAGTCCAGGTCCGTCACTTCATCCAAACCTCGCATGTCTATCGCCAAAGCAGCGGTGCTGCCTCGTTCGTCATCGACATCGTTGGTGGCGGCTAAAGCACCTTTAGCATCCTCGGCCTTGTTACTTTCAAAACAACCTCGGTCAATAACGACAACTGCTATCGCATCAGGAACACCTGGGCCACCCTCAGCAATGTCTTATTCTGCAACCAAATCACCTCCTTCTACATCAACAACATCCATTTCTACTATCAAAGCACCTCATGACACTTCTTTACGCAGCTCCAAAACGTCCCTTTCAACATCTTCTCTCGCAAACCGTCAAAGCTCCTCAACTCCCTCTTCACTCACAAACTCAACCACTTCCCTCCAAACCTCCACATACTGGACAGTCTCTCGTGGCATTGCAAACCGCACTGGCCATTCCTGTCGCGATTGCAAACTCCTCATTCCTAAAAACTCTCCCATTGTCGTCCGAGATGGTCGCAAAACCCGTTTATTCTACCACGTTGACTGCTTCTCGGATGACAGTGATCCACGTACTCAATCGAATTCCTCAAAGACGCGGTTTAGCGACGTTATTGGAGAGAAGGCGCCGAGCGTAAAAGGGAGGGGGAAGTGGAGTGTTGGGATGTATGGTTATAGAGGTGAAAAAAGACGATGATACCATTATTTCAAAGCAATGCTGATTGATGTTGGTCTGCATACGAGTTTAGTTAAAAAAAATCCATCATATGTAGACCTTAAGTCATGTCCTTCTCGCGTCGTTTCTGCATGCAGATCGATAGGTACCTAAGAAATCTTTCACAAAACTACATGTCCTTCGGTCTGGGTGCATGGACCATCATCGGAGCATCCTTTAGTCTCCTCGCCATCTACAAATGGATCACAAGTGTCCCTTCCGACACAGGTGACCTAGGAAACCTATCGAGTCTTCCAAAACAAGAAGACGAGCTTCCTTTAGCCCAGACTGAGGATTTCTGGCAATTCGGATATGTACCTTGCAGACATGGGAAGGTATATTACATATCCCATCTCCTTTGTTTTCATTGTATTGATTATTATAAAGACCCACTACCACCTTCTCGGTCCCGAAACCGGTCCCAAACTCGTCCTCATCCACGGCGTCACCGCAACTTGGGCGGCATGTCCCACCTTTGTCGACTCGCTTGCGTCAAACGGCTTCCGCGTACTCGCTTACGATCTATACGGACGTGGATGGAGTTCTGCTCCGGGGGCTGTGTATGATGAACGCATGTATGTGGAGCAATTGAGCGATCTTTTGGATGGGGTTGGATGGAGTCGAGCACATGTGTTGGGGTATTCGCTGGGTGGGGCGATTGCGGTGGCGTTTGCAGCAAAGTTTCCAGAGAAGGTGCATAAGTTGGCTTTGATTGCTCCTGCGGGCTTGATGAAGGTGAGATTTTGGATATGTTGTTCATGCGTTTATTTTATTTTGTTAATGTTATGGAATAACTAGACGATTGATAATCTAACCTGTTTTCTTTTGTTGGCTTGCTAGAAACTTCCCATCGGTGGACGTTTATTTGCGCTCCCCGTTATTGGCAAATTCCTCGCCCATACCATTGGGAAACCTCTTCTCGTAAAGATATCCCGCAAGAACCACGACCCAAAACTTCTCGACAGCCCCGAAATGGTACATTCCCCTTTTTATTGATTATCAGACGCTTTACGGATTAATCCGCTGATGCTCATTATCTTCTTATAATATCGTCTCGTGGTTTCCCTCGACATGCAGAAACAATTTACGGCCGTCACAGATTTAACGGTGCTTCGTCATCCTGGATTCATGCGCGCATATCTGAGCACCATCAAGCACGGCCCTGTAAAATGCATTGACCATCATTATAAGACCGTCGGCGCGCTCCTCGGAGACCGTATATTGTGCATATGGGTAACCATCATCTATTCTCTCTCTGAATAGGGTTTTTTTTTTGATTTTTCGTTAATACCTACTTATGCTTCATTTTAGGGAACCTCCGACAAGGTTGTGAACTATGGCCTCCACCATAAAACCCTGCGCACACTAATGCCAAAGGCCCACATGATAACCCCTAACAGAGGCCATTCTATCGTTCCCGAATCTCCAAAATTCTGTGTTGAACACGTTTCGCTATTTTTATGTTCAAAATAAATAAATATTTACCCACGGCTAAAAACTATTATACGCCAAATTTGGATTCCAGATTGTCCCCCTTTCCCTTGCATTCATACGACATCGGATCCTACGTCCCTACCCAGCATTCAGTCTTCCTTACGTTCCTTCCTTCCCACACACACACACACACACACACACACACACACACACACACACACAAACACACATGGCGTTGACTCTCGCAGTCGCCGCAGGCGTCGCAACGATTGGAGTCGCAGGACTTTACAACGCTGTCGTCCCATCTCGCACTGGCACCCTTCAAAGCCTGTCGGCAGTGGCCCCGAAGCTCCGCGAAGCATATCCTGAAGACTATTGGAAGCCTTACTTTAAAGCAAGCCTGACGCATGGCAAGGTGAGAATGCTCCACCCCACCCCTCCCCCGGCTTGATACCTAACTAACCCTTTTAAAGACACATTATAGCCTTCAGGGACCGGAAAATGGAGTCAAGATTGTGTTGGTGCATGGACTTGTGGGAGTTTGGGGTTGTATGCCGGATTTTGTGAATGGACTTGTTGGTAGAGGATACAGAGTGTTGCTTTACGACACGTATGGACGCGGCTACTCGGATGCACCTGGCGCCACCTACGACCACAAGTTATACTCCCAACAGCTTAAAGAACTTCTCGATGAAGTTCAGTGGATGGATGCCGTGAATGTGTTGGGCTATTCTCTTGGTGGTGCGATCGCAACAGCGTTTGCGGCAGTGTATCCGGAGAGAGTTGAGAATCTTTTGTTGGTGGCGCCTTCTGGATTGAAGACGGTATTATTCCTATTTTGCGGGTGAGGCTTATCGGTTTTTTAGACCTTGCCTGCGCTGGGTGTTATCGTGAGTGTCCCGGTTTTTGGGGAATTGTTTGCGCATGCAGTGGGGAGGAGGGTGATGGCTTCGACGGTGGGTAAGGCTCTCCAGCCGGAATCAAAAGAGCGAATGGTATGCCTCTTTCTTCCGTACGTTTAAGTTTTTGGTTAACATGGCAACAGACCCAAGCCATATCTGTCGCCAAATCCATTATTCTTTATCATCCTGGTTTCATGCGAGCTCTTGTAAGCACCGTTCGCGAAGGCCCTATCCGCAACATGGAACCGCTCTACAAGAAAAACGCTGAAGTTTTAGGAGATAGGATCCTTTGTGTTTGGGTGAGTCTGATGAGTGATTAAACTCCTTTTAGTTCGTAGTTTCTGATATTGTGAAAAGGGGACGGATGATCCAGTATGTGACTACAAAACCGAGTTCCCGAAATTTAAGGAAGATAACCCCAAGGCGAAGATTGTCGTGCTCGAGGGGATGAATCATGAGCTTGTACCAGAAGCCCCAGAGGCAGTGCTTACTCCCGTTCATGAGTTCCTTACGTCTCGACGCAAGTAAAAAGACTACCATAACTACAACTATTTTGTTTACCCTGAATAATTCTAACTTTTTAATTAAAAGTCACTTCAACTACCACCATTTCTTTCTTCTATCCTTTTCCTCCTTAAACCTCTCTGGTAAAGCCCCACCCGGCATTTGCGCATCACACAACCACCAATAAGGACAATCACATTCACTTTTCGGCGGTAGCCTCACATTCCTGAACGTCAACGAAACCCTCCCTCCTCTCTACCCTCCTCTCCCCCAATCACATCCGACGCTCTTGCCCTATGCTATGTTCCCACCCAAACCTTGACTCTCCCGTCATTAACGCCACCGACCGCCTCGGCAGCAACACATTCACCATCTGGAACCCCTGCGGAAGGTCTGGGCGTGAAGCGAGCGCAGCAGCGTTGAGCGCGTTGACTTGGTCTTCTGGTATGCTTTCAAAAGCTACAGGAGGTGGGGGTGGGAGGTACCGGAATTCCATGACGGAGGGGGCGTTGAGGGAGACGGAGACGACAGGACCGTCGAAGGAGGAGTGGGTATCGACGTGGGGACGGATGCCGGAGCCCGGGGGGTAGTAGTTGATGGTAAGTTGATTTGAGGTGAGGTACTCGGCATTTATTGTGTGCAAACGGTGGACGATCAGGTCGGTCCATGAAGGGAGAGATGGGAACTTATCAAAGGTTTCTGATCCAAAGTAGTTTGTGGTGTAGTCAAAAATTACGCCGTAATGTTGCTAAATCGAACTCAGCAGATTTTATAATAGCAATACTCACCACTTTCCGATTGCTCAACGCAATAAATTTGGTAGTTCTTTGTTGATGATGTCCATAAACTCTTTCTCCTCCTCTTCGGTAATAAAGTCGGGAATTATGATGAGGCCTGGGATTAGCTTTGCTATTTCCTCGGGATCCTCGATAGTGATGTCGGCTAAAGAAATGGGGACTTTCCTGGCTTTTTGGGCAAGGCATATTCTTCCGGTCTCCGCTAAAGGCCGCTTATGTAACTTTTCTACAGCAGCATGTGCAAATTCCGCTTTGGAAAACATGAGAAAGGTGTATGCCTTCATAACAAAACAAATTAGTAAGTTACAGCTTTTCCGATAACTAAACAAGATGAAAGAAAATAAGCGCAAAATACTATAGAGGTAAGACACAAAGGAAAGCGATTATAGTCACCAACTAACCTTTCCTTTCCCGGCAATCATATCCACAAAGCCCTCCAACTCCTCTATCCACTCCTCCAATTGCTTTAGATCCGCCCCGTAAGAACTTCCTCCAACATTTAATACACACAGACTCTTTGAACACTCCACATTGTCTCCCTCAGGATCTGGCTGTCCCTTCTCATCCACCATTAAAACCTCATGGATAGGCATCCCTTCCTTCTGCTCAATCGCTTTATGCGCCGCTGCGATTCGTTTAGGTATCATATCTCTGCGAGTGCCTTCTCTATAGCGCTTGGGGATGCGGAGAGGAGCATCCTCTTCGTCGTTGGTGGTTAGGGAGATGGCGGAGAGGAGGTCGTCGTCGTTGAGGGATGGCATTCCTCAAGTTGTCACAGAGAAAAAAAGATTGTTGGACATGTCGGTTGAGTCATCTACGAAGCTGGTCTGTGTTGAGGACTTCCATGCCGCGGCGTTGGAGACTATGCCGAAGAATGCTCGGGATTATTACGAGTCAGGTAAGAGAACTATAAAATGGGAGAATTTGGAAAGATCCTGCTATTATGAGTTTAATGTTGAAGCTGACATTATCTCGGCGATCATTGCTGTTTTATGAATACCAGGCGCCGAAGCTGAGGAAACTCTCAGAGATAACGAGGCTGCATTCAACAGGTTTGTTCAAATTCTGTTTCATCATGCATGTTTCGAAAACCTACTAAGATCGTCTTTCCGAAACAATGCAGGGTTAAACTACCGCACCCGAGTCCTTCGCGATGTCTCCACAGTCAACCCCTCCACATCCATCTTTGGCTCAACATTATCGTTAGTTCTTGTAATTTGCCTCTACTATTTTCTCGATGCATATTCTCTAACATGTAAAAGCTTTCCTGTCGGTATCGCCCCGTCAGCAATGCAAAAGCTCGCCACCCTGAAGGAGAATTAGCCATGGCAAGAGGTGAACTTTCGCCAGTGACCGTCTTTCATTAACTTCCTTACAGCCGCAGCCATGAGTGGAACGATCATGGTGCTCAGCACTTACGCCACGTCGTCCCTTGAAGACGTTATTGGGGAATATTCCAAAGCTGCAAAAGTTTACGCTGCAGTGAACCCAGGATTAGAAGCACCGGGAATGTGGTTTCAGCTTTATGTTTACCAAAACCGCGCTGTGTCAGAGTCGTTGATACAGCGGGCGGAAGCGGCGGGGTATAAGGCGTTGATGGTAACGGTTGACACACCAGTGTTGGGGAGACGGTTGAAGGATCAACGTAACAGTTCAGTACGCTTCGTTTCTTTTCCCACATTTTCACTAGTTGGATACATATGCCCTTTTTTAACATTTTCTTTCGCATATCTACCGACTTGCTATCAGAATTCTCCCTTCACCACACCTCAGCCTCGCCAACTTTGACCCCTCCCTCGGTATCCGTTCCCTGTCCGAACGCACCGCCAAGGCCGGTTCCGCATCCGCGCTCTCCGCCATCTCGGCCCTCGGATCTGGGGGGCAAGAAAGCATTATTGGTCAAGGAAACACCTCTGACGCGTCCATGAATTGGGAAAAGGACATCACGTGGTTACGAAAGACGACAAAAAAGATGAAGATTGTGTTGAAAGGGATTCTTTCAGCTGAGGATGTGGTGCTAGCAGCGCAATGGTATTGTTGGGAATGTGAATGATGGTTTTAAACTTTTTTTCGTGTAGTGGTGTGGATGCTATTGTTATTTCAAATCACGGGGGTCGACAGCTTGATACCGTCCCAGCGACGCTCGACGCTCTCATTGAAGCCCGTGAAGCACTCACCGTTTACGCCTCAACAGTTCCATCGTCAACCCCTCTCCCTTCTCTCCTCATGGATGGTGGTATCCGCAAAGGGACTGACGTGATTAAAGCCTTAGCGCTTGGAGCCGAAATGGTGTTTGTTGGACGGCCTGCTTTGTGGGGACTCGCGCAGGGTGGGGAGGAAGGTGTAAGGGGTTTGATAGGGTTGATTAAGGAGGAGTTTAGGGTTGCAATGACGTTGTTGGGGTGTAGGGTGGTTAAGGAGATTAACGGAGATAGGGTTAGGGTGGAGGGGAAGATGAATGTAGTTGTGGTGAAGGAAGGGTGTGCTTGTAAGGGTTGTTGTAAAGCAAAGTTGTGATTACGCGTGTAGTTTGTTGTCTGTTGTTTCTTTTGTCTCTTGTACTAGGATTACCTCATATCTATAAGTAATTGTTGACGAAAATTTAAGATGAAGAATATAATAAATACCGCGTGCAGACAATATATTAGGCCGCGTACTTTAGCACATCCAGACTGTTGACGCAAACAAATAACTTGATCAAAATGCTATCTTGTAAAGTAGCTCTAATCCAAATCATAATAAAGATCATAGGCAAGAATCATAGAGATTTTAAAGAAAAGTACTGTCATTGACTAGAGTTTAAATCACGAAGAATACGGACGCAAACAAATACACATATCGATCAGAAGGATTATAAAAGTCCAGATGTGCAATAAATATCTTTATGTCAATATCGAGGGTAAGTATGGTAAGAAAGTCATAGAAAGGGAGCACCAATACAACATGAAAAGGTTGACACGCAAAAAAAAATAAATAACAAAAAACATTAGATGGAACGACTGTAAAATAAAACGGTAGAAAATGAAAAACATCAAGTAAACCGCATATTACAAAAATGACAAATGGTCAACTCCAAACAACTAAATCCCCGATTCCCATGCCTCAAAAACTATTTACATAAATCTCACACCCACTCATCCACCGTCCCTTACCCTCAATCAACCTACAATTCTTCAAATAAACCTTATCTACAACCCCACTCATCTCCCCTACATGTCCCCACTCCAAATCCCAGCTCTGAAACACCGTCAAGCTCCACAATCTCATCCCCCTCACAACATCCACTAACATGCCAGCAGTCACACCCTCCGGCCCGAGATTCCCCGATACCACCAGATGTCTTAACTGGCAGGACCGCGACGCTACGTGAAGTGAATGGATGGTTATACCACCGAGAAGGGTGATGTCGAGGGTCGTGAGGGTGGGGCATGAGGTAAAGAGGATGTGGAGGGCGTAGTCGGTGATGGTGTCGGAGTGGCAGATGGTGAGGGAGGTGAGCGGGAAGATCTTTCCGGTGAAGATGGTGGAAAGGGATGTATCGGATATTCCAGACATTTCACCGAGACATAGGTGGCGTAAATGTGTCGTGTTGACTGATAGCATAACGTCATCGGTCATATCCGGCATTCTAAAAAAAAAAAAAACAAGAACAAAAAGAAGATAAACGGTTAGAACTTTGACAGGCCCGCCCCCCCCTATTTATTTTGTAAAAACCTGTAAAGCTCTAATATCTCTATGCGGAATTGTCGAAAGAGCTGGATAAAGGCCGCATCACTGATTTGGGGGAACTCGCTTTGAGATAAAGGGATTAGAAACGAGCTGGGAGCGTAGGAATGGGGTTTGGGGGGTGGGGGTTGCGGGATTTAGAGAGGTGCATTGCAAAAAATGGAACGACGAGAGATCTTTCAACAAGGTGATAAAGCAAATGAGAGGATCAGCATTAGAAAAGAAACGCGGGGTAGTGGGGTTAGACGTACTATATCCGCACAGTTTTCAAAGTCTCCAAATATTTCACACCACTGCCGGCTAAAGCCTCAACCCCCCTTCCCGTCACCCCTTTCAACGCCGAAGCCGTCAACTCCAGCAATCCCTCCACGTACATAGCGATCGCCCTAAACGTGTCATCGGTCACCCCCGGACACGCATCTACCCACAAAACCTTCAACGTCTTCCCTATATTTCGAAAGAGCGGGATGAGGGATAAATCTGTCACGGTCCGATGACCCGCGAGTTTCAGGGAACTGAGAGGTGCTGCAGCAACGTGAAGGAGGTGAGCGTTTGTGAGGTTTCGGGTTTGACGAAGGTCGAGGTGTGTGAGACGTGTAAAGGGGAACCGAAAGAATGGATCGAGGTCAGCGGTTTCAAGGATCACACGGATAGCGGATAGATCTATTGATTTGACGTTATGGGCCGTGTGATGCGGGGTTGAGAGGAACCGTTTTAATGATGTGGCGGTTTTAGGATGGAAATGTTTGGGGAGATGGTGGAGGGCAATGGGACTCCATGAACGGTTGACGAGGGAGCAGGCGTGGAGAGTTGCGATGTCGTGGTCGGTTAGGATGGCGTGAAGGATTTCAGCGGGGAGGTGGGGGCATCGGCGGGTGGATGGTGTCATGACGGTCTTTGTTGTGAATGGCTTTTTCACGAAGGCAGATCTGAAATTTTCATACTCTAATTATAGAACAGATGCAGGATAAGGTTCGAAAAGTCCGAAACCGTTATCCTTTACCTTTAAAACTTTATATTTGAAATATTTCAAATACTATCACCGTCGTCAATACGCGCCCACGGACAACGCCAGTTTAATCGTAACCATTTTAGTTTAGAAGATCCAATACAAAACTATTAATCCCGAAGCTCTAATAATCGCCTTTGAGTTTCCAAAGCGATACGCGTCCATACCACTGGCGATTTATATTGTAGCAGTCGTTTACGGAATGAAGGCCCGATGAGATCACGTGAACCGCTGCGGCCAAACACGTAGTTCTAACATCTGCGACAACAGCGCAAAAAGTTTGATAAAAACACGATTATCGAGAGTTTGGGTGAAAAAATATCCAGATTACAAAAACAAAAACATCCACCACATTTATACCCTACCAAAAACCACAACACGACACAAAATGCAATTGACTCCCACATATGCGTAACCAAACTCTTTCCAATAACCCAACCAATGTGCAAAAATGACAACAAACCATGAAGGAATAAAAAAGGAATGACGAAAACAGAAAAAAAATGAAGGGGGTGATCCGACTTTATGCTGTTTTAAATCATGTAAAACGCAATCGTGATGATCGCATACGCCGACAAAAGCATCGCACCTTCAAGCCAGTTGCTCTTTTCCATCAGCAATCAAGCTGTTGACAACGTAGACAGAGGTGAAGACGACGGCAGTCTCAAAGACACCAAAGGCCATGCTCATGGGCTGTCCGAAAAAAAAAATATAAATCAAGGGAAAGGAATGATCAAAGAAACGAAAAACAAAAAGAGGATTGAAAAGAATTTGTACCTGGTTCAAAATCCATCCCGTAAGAACACAAAACGGCGTCGCAAACAGACAAATCTGAAGTGACGATCCAATCGCAATGGAGATGGAAAGATCCATCTTATTCTTCATGGCAACACTAGAAAAACCCAAAAGATATTCATTAGTAAAACGACAAAGGATTTATGATTTTCAACACGAAGACTCACGTCACAGCCGTCATGTGCTCTGCAGCGTTCCCAACAATAGGAATAACAACAAGACCGAGGAAGGTTTCGGAAAGATGCCAGGATTTAGAGATACCCTCGATCGATTCGACGAGGAATTCAGCAGAGAAGGCGACGGCGAGGGTCACAACGACGAGCATGGTGACAACAGAGATAAGGGACATTTGAGGCTGAAAAGTGGGTTAAAGGTAAGCACGTTGATAAAGAACGCCAAGTAAGGAGGGGAAATGTAACTAAAGGGTTTACCTTGGTCTCATCCTCCTCGTTGGATTCGTACTGTGTGGTAGAAAATGGAGTTAAATATTAAGAATGGCATCAGCTAGATTATGATGATGCGAAAGGAATAAGGAGAAGTGCTTGTTTTTTAAAAAAACTTGAGGGAAACAAAAAGAGGTATGAACACAATATTTAAACAGAAAAAGTGACTTACAAGGTGCTTGTGAGTCTTGAGCTGGAAGAACAAGTACAAAATGTACATCAAGAACAATACAATCTAATCGCAAAAACACAGGGTAAAAAGTTAGCAAAAAAGCGTCGCAATTTTGTTTTAGAAAGGAAAAACGAAGACATAAAGAAACCACTTACCGCCGTCCCTCTCGACAGATTCAAAAGCAAAGCCTCTGCATCCCCATTATGTCCGGCAACCAGAGCAAACTTAAACGCCGCCGGCAACACAAAAGCACACACAGTGATCGCGAGCAACGACGCGCTGGTCTGGGCCGCAGTCTCATTGAACGACTGCTCAGAGTATCTGAACCCTCCACAGAGGAACGAGAGACCAAGGACAAGGAGAAGGTTGGAGAGGACGGAACCAAGTAAACTGGCTTGAACAACGTTGACGAGACCGGCGCGGAGGGCTGCGACGAGACGAGAAGTTCGACGAGGTTGCCGAGGGTGGCGTTGAGGAGACCGCCGATGGTGGGGTTGGTGTAGAGGGCCTTTTGTATAATGATGAGTTTCACGATGGGATAGGGAAAGAGAAGGGTATCAAGCCAAAAAAGCGATCAACAAAAAGAACGGAACAAATGTGAACTAAAAAGATGCCTCGTTGGCGTATGAAATACTAAGAACGCTCTCTTGGAAAAACTTACAAGTTCTTCAGTGCAGGTTCCAAGCACTTTAGCCAACGGGATCAACCCAAAAAGTTCAACGCAAACACCGTAGGAGCCGACCATTCCAACCACGCCGCTCCAAGCCCGAGGGGCAAAAAGACCAAAAGAATGTTGAGGTAATCATCAAGGATCAAAAACTTTAACGATGACGCCCAAGTCGGGGGATGGTCGGCACCAATGTGATAGCCTGCAAGTAAAGGAGTGGATTGGGTTGGGAAGGCTCCTGGAAGGGTTGAGGGTTGCGATGGAGCGCGACGGGGGAGAGCGGAAGGGTTTGTAGCGGGGGCTTGTGGGGATGGTTGGACGGGCCCCGTAGCTGTTGAGGGTGTAGTTGGTGGTCATGGTTGTTGGGGTAAGAAGGGCTGTTTTCCCTTTTGTCGGGTTTCTCGTTTTGCTTGGGAAATGTGGATGAAGGCCAAAGTCAACTCGGGCAATATGATGGTCTTGACCTGATAAAATTACAGATGATTAGGAGGTTTTAGATGGATGCGGTCTCGATGGTTAGAGTGAGTTTATATAATGGTGGTTTAGGAGGGAGAAGGGAAGGAGGCAAGGCAATGGAAACTCGGAGACCACCAAACCAACCTGATGATTTTTGAACACAAATTTTTTTATGGTTGGAGCGGTCAGTGAAGACACTGAAATCTCGATGGGAGCGAGCATGAAGGGCAAAGAAGGAAAGAAGCTGGAGGGTGGGTAAGGCCTCATGTGGGAGGTGTCAAAGGGTGTGCAGCTTTGAGGTGCTCATAGAAGTAATTGGGAAGATTGAGAATGGTGGAATGGATCTTTTTGGTTATATCTTTGGTGTCAACTCCACCTTATATTTTAGAGACTCTAATCCAGAATATATATTCTGGATTGAAAATACTCAAAGTGACAACGTTCGTTTTAGCGCTTAATCCATCATCCAGTTCTCAATCCAACGACGTTTAGTCAATTGGTTAATTAAGTAGAGACGACGCAATGTTTGTGGTGTTTTCTTTCTGGATTTATTGTATCGGCGGCTATAAGTAGTGCATGGATTATTCGTTCGTCAGTCAGTAGTGTCATCAGTCAGTCAGTTAGTCAGTTACCTAGTCAGTCCAGTCCAGTCAAATGTCTTCGTAAATCAACAGCACAGTACCTACATATATAAATACCTATGTACGTGTTTTGCCATCAAACTCGGGCTTTTGTTTATTATACTCACGTTATTTTATTACATGATTATCTCAGCGCTTGAGTATACAATAATACAGTACGTTCACGCATGAAGCAATCTTCTATAGATCTAGTATGCAATAGATGCGAGATTCATGTGATTGTAGGGAAGGAGTGGTGGCAAATCAATGAATAAATATGTGTGTGGAGAGCACGGATATGCTCACGAGTCACTACAACAACAACCACCACCGCCGCCACCAACCAACCATCAACCCCCCTGTTTGATGCTCACTCCGACATGAAAACGTCAAGAGAAAGGTTTGTTGGTTTTGAAGGGTGTTTACTATAATTAATTTATTGCGTGATATTTCTGAGAAATCTCTTGGAATGTTACAACACAATGGATACCAGCACTTTTATTTTATTATTTTTTTGAAGGGGCACTGAAAGGCAGGGGCTTGTCCGCAGCAGGTAACTACGCTCACACTACTCAAAGGGGGTGTTGTCAAGGTTAAATGGATGTGAATGAATGGTGGCTGCTCCATGTTTAAAAAGGGATAAAACAGTATTTATACGAGGGCGTCACTCAGATATAAAGAAAGAGTCCATCCCAGTCCCTAATCCTTCCCATCCATCCATCATATACATCCTCTCTGCATACTTCACCAATACTGTACCCATTAATTATTACAGCCTACCCACTCTTTTTTCATTCAACCCAAATGCCTTCATCATCCAATATCATGTCCATCTCTAATCTATTGTGCTTACCTGAAAACGGCACCACCACATCTCCATCCCCTATCCTTCTCCCTCAAGCTGTCACACCTCCTCCACCCCGAACCCCATCATCGTCCCTATCGCCTTCCACACCTCAAACCCCAAAACATTTTCGCAGCAACAGCTCCCTGCCAGCACATCTGGCCCCATCCGACGAACAAGAGTCCTCATCTCCTTCCGCCCAAACCCCTACAACAGTACATCCAGACCATCACCTCAACATCCCTCTAACACTCCGCGAAAGATAGTCGCATATTGGATCCGAAACCCAGCTGCTCAACACATGACCCGTTTCGCTCCCTCAAGTTCGTTAGAGCAGCAACCATCTTTTAAACCTGCTGGTTTTCTCCAGCACCTCCCACCTCAACTCACCCGCACACCCTCACCAACCCCACCACCTCACACAAGCGCCGCATCGGTTGACACCCAAACCTTACTTGCCAATCCTCGCGCTCAAACTGGCTTCCTGTGTCCATTGAAATACTGTGGAATGTCGTTCACGAGGCGATACAATATGATCATGCATTTCAGGACGCATGCAGAGAGAATTGGCGTATCACCAGTGGCTGTTGAAGAGGGATGCGGTCAATTAAAATCTGCAGTGCGGGGTTGCGTGCCTGCTTATTTCAATCATTAATATTATACCCTTTTCTTATCTTTCCAGTTTAGTTTTCTTTTTTTTATATATGGTTACATTACACTCACGATTAATTGCAACTGGTTTTTATTATTTTGGCACGCTTTCTTATCACTTTCCTTTGCATTATTTTACCCACACTTTTTCATTTTTGCTCACTCATTACATGAGCTCTTGTTTATTAAACATCAATTCTCCAATGCATCTTTACTTACAAACGTCTTTGTAATTCCTGTTCATTCCTTTTTATCAATTATTTCCTTTTAAAACTTCCTTTCAATACCTGTGCACAATACCATTTCTTTTAAAAAAAAACTACCACTCAATATATCTTTCACCATTAAATCTTTCTTCTTTTGTTATACCGTTCCACTTTGTTCTTTTGTTGGCACTCTTTATTTTTTCACTTTTTATATAAATTGAAAAAAGCTTTTAAACACGAACATGCATTTTCGAAATAGCGAAATGATGAACAAGGTTGCTTTGGACCGCAATCATTGGCGTGGCATTATAGCATGATCATTGTTCGGTCTCTACATTTTGATCCTAACGTTCAGTACTTTCGACCATATATTTTAACCCCCCGTCTGTCCTCAACTTTCCCATCATTAAATCCTCTTTCTCCCCACGTCCTTGTCCTTATTGTGTGTATGTGCATCACAATTTCCTCTATAAAGGTTAGCAATATTTTGGTGTTCTCGTGTGTTCATGTGTTTTGATGCAATAAAGTGAGGTTCAAGAATTACAGTGATGGTTTCTTTTGGGAGAGGGGTTAATCTATTGTTTCTCAAATATTGTAGACCTCTTTCCACTCACCACATATCTCTTACTCCCTACCAATCACATCCACACGCGCAATCGGCAAAAGATATATTAAAAAAGGAAAGTAGATATGTAGAAATGTATAGCGGTTCTATAACGCAGAAGCAGACGGATGTACGCTAGGAAAGACTACAGATGAGTTCTTTTGAGATGACACAGTGATGTTGGAGGAGTTACTTCAGCGGGTATGGTGCTGGAATCCAGGCGAAACCTTTCACGACCACGACCACAAGGAAGAATAAAAGAGACTCCTTGATGACGCGATCTCTCCAACATTTGGGAGCACGAAGAAACAATGCCCACAATACAGCAAAACTCTGCCTCAAAGGGCAGCGCCGGAAATAGTGAGGAGGATAGATTTGGGGAATGCGGGTTGCTGACTGTAGGGATGGACGCACATGGATGAACCATTTTGTAGACCACATTAAGGGATGGAAAGAGGCATAATGGTGAAAGTTAACAGATATTTTTAGATGAATTGTGCACCCTGTTGGTTAGATATTTTGTTTTACTGCTAAAGGTGAATCGGGTGCACGAGTTCAAGTGAACACGAACCCACGTTGGATGCAAGATGAATGATGATGAGAACCGATCTATTATTCTAAATAGGTATAAAGGTCTAGTATAAACCCGAATCATAAGTAAGCAAAGTAGAAACATAAAAAACAAAAGAATAAAAACTCCTTTTTGGTGAACAGCAAACAAAACCTAAAGTTAAAATATTTAGAGTTTATCCAATCATTGAAATGCACAGGAAAACAAGTGTTTTTTTGTCTTTTTCAAAAATATAAAAAATATTTAAAATGCCCTTTGATATTTTATTAATTAATAAAACAATTAAGCAAATTTTAATTTTAGTATAAATAAGAGATTTCCGATTGTTGGGCCGAAGCGGAAAATGCGTGCGTGAATCTTTTTCTTCTTCCAATTCATCCTCCTCCTCTAACCTACCTATTGCAGCTGCAACTCCTCCTACTCACAATAATAATAACAACATGAGCATCATCGACGGCCTTCTCAACCACAACAGCTACAGCGTACCGTCGGCGATAGCTCAATCACCCATCATCATCGCACCCTCCACAGAGCAACAGCAGCAGCAGCATCAGTACAATTACTATTACTACCCCAACAACAACAACAACAACAACAACACGACCATTTTGCTGTTCCACACCAAAGGCAGCAACAAACAACAGCAGCAACAACAACAACAACAACAACCCTACGTTACTCCTCCTCCTACAACCCCACACCATGACACCTTTAATCCCTCGACCTTCTTTCAAAAGCTATAGAATCGATCACCCCTTCTAGCCAATCTCAATCACAGTCACCAATGGTGGCCCGATACACCTCCCTCTCTCCATCCCCAATGCTCCCCCCAACAGTCCCCGTCTACACTTCTGTCATGGGCCACCCGCCACCTTACCAATCCATCTACCACCATCTTCCACAATACCTCTATCAACAACAACAACAACAACAACAGCAACATCAACAACAACAACAACATCAACAACAGCAACATCAACAGCCCAAGCAACCCGAAAAGCCCAACAAGATACGCTACTTTCGGAAGCCCATTTACAAGATATTGTTGTTGAACGCCTTTCCGCTCCCCCACCACCACCCGTCGTCGCTCCTCCTCCTCCATCCAGCACGTCCGCCGCAAAGAGAAAGCGGTCTCACACGGTTTTTAGCCTGATCACCCCACACGACTACAAGACTGGCTCTCATTCGGGGCATAACGCAGGAGCCACGTTTGTGACCGACTGGAATTTGCAGCATCAAACAGCGGCATCAGCAGCAGTTAGCGCGGACTCCCATACACCCGCAATCCCGCATTGTAATGAATTATCACCCGCCATAGAGAGCTCATCACCACCTTCATCACCATCACACGAAGGATCGAAATCGTGAGTCTTTTTTTCACTTCATTCTTGTTGCATTCCTTCCTTTGCCTTCTTTTTCACCCCCAGCGGAAAACCTCATCCGGTGCGACGATCTCCATTTTTTAGGTTTTTGTCATACCCAACCTATGTTTGATTTTTTTAAATTTATTTTGAAATCCTTGCGCTTCCTTTTTCCGATGTAACCTTCTTTTGCAGCCAGCCTTTTTTAAGCATGATGCACGGATACTTGTCTTTTTCTTTACTTCAACCCTATTTATTTTAATTATTTTTACGATTTGTTTTGTTTATTTATCTATTTGTTTGTCTTTTTACTTTATATCTTTGACTCCCTGTGTTTATCATTGAACTTTTTGCATATTATTTCATAGAATATCTACTAATCTTTACGTGATCCTTTTTTTGTTTATAGTTACGATTACACTCGTGTGAAGCGTCAAAAGTCAGACTCTGTTGCTCCATCAGAGTGTCCTTCTTCCACCGGCTCAACAGCTCACTCTACCACCGCCGACAACCCCCAAGCCTCCACCACCATCACTCAAATGGCAAAACTGCTGCACCCGCATCCGGTTTCATCTGTCCCCTCGCCCACTGCACAGCCGCATTTCTCAGACGGTACAACATGGTCCAACATTTCCGTGCACACGCTGCAAGAATTGGTATCTCGGCACATGCGATTGAGAAGGGGTGTAAAGCGTTGAAGGGTGTGCCTGAGGGATGCGTGCCGGAATTCTTTGCTGTGGGGGCTGCTTGTGCAAAGGCTGTTTGATGTTTGTTTTGTAATGAGTTTCTATGTGAATCTGTCGTCTTTCTTTAAAATACCACTAATTTTTTGCATAACCATTGTATTATCGTAGTCTACATGTTGCTGGGATATCTTGTTGTTTTTTCAAAGAAATGTTGCAACGAATTTCATTGTGTTGGATCGTGTACAGTGAATTATATAGAGCGCGGTTCTTATTTTTTTTATAAAAAAAAAAAGACACCACGGCCCTATATATAAATAAATAGAAGAATTAATAATCAATTTTTATTGAAACACGAGTTGCAGTTTTGCCGCAGTTAGTCCGTCAGAGTTCAGAATTCAAAAAAGGCGTTCGAGTTATTAGTAAGTTATTAAAGTTTCCTCCTGTTTTTTTGCCTTTTTTTTTTTGATAAAATTTGAAGTGTTTGATTGAAACTTGTGAATTGTGATGGTTAACCGTTAAATGCTGAAATACGAAGAATGACGTGCAGACAAATACAGCCACACAGCCCACTTTACTAGATTTCTTCGTTTTCTTACGGTGCCATGGCTAATAAGAACATCCCCCTATTGTTAGTTATCTTCCCCCTGATCTCAAAAAGAATTGATAGAGTCCGAGTCCACCGTACTTCTCTTGGTGTTGACAGTTGGGGTTGTCGGGTTTAAGTTAAAAAGTTGTGAAGACCGTATGCAGGTCACTTGACGACGAAGTGGATGAGGCCAAGGTGGACAGGAATCTTTTGTACATACCCCCCAACTAACCTCAATTTTCTAAAGCTTTTCCAGAGACCGCATGAAGGGAACTATAACTCCAATAAATAAAACATGACAGATTACATGCGCTTTCATTGTAATAGGATTAGAAGGGAAGCCCGTCGACCAAAATGTTTATTTATTCGCATTGTCTACCAAGGAGCCTCAGGCACCAGCACCTTATTACCTACTGCTCACCACTGATTGAGCATACTCTAAGCCAATAGTAACCATGTATTTCATCCAACCACAATCCTCCGTGTGGTTTGCTAAGTGCAACCTGACAATTCCGATTAAGGGGAAGAATATGCAAATTTGAACTCATCTCAAAAGGAAAAATTAAACATTTTGAGGGTGTCTCAGGCGACGCCGTCAAAGCAATATCATTCAATCCCCTTCATCACCACAAATCAAGTTGAGCAGGGAGGAACAACGACATTACGATCATTATAACTCACTGTAAACTGGGGAATAGAAGACGAAAGGAAGAAGGGAAGGGGAGGAAGGGAGCGACGGTCACTCGATGGCGTCGTTTAGAGATAGTGGAATAGATATTTGGAACGGAACGATGGCTTCACCTACTTCACCAACGGCCACAATGTCAGCGAAATATGGGATGGATAGAAATATGTCGGCAGGACAGATGCATGCATCAAGTTGCGTGCAGATCATAGAGTCAAAGTCAAAGTAAGAATACCTTTCTCATTGGGGTGATCGTGTGGTTTTTCGTGGGGCTTGAATGTTGATAGGATGTCAACTTGATTTTGATGGATGAAGGGTGGACTTTGATCAACTCAAGAGACTCTCATATGTAGAAAGTTTCATCCTTCCATTAAAATGCGGATCGCGCTGCCCTTTTCTTCTTGGGATGTAAAGCTTTTTGATGGAAGATACCACGATCACACTCTTGCCAAGCACAACTGTATTTAACTAATATAAAATGTCTCTTAGAACCCCCATCACAGCCATCACCATCTCCGACACTAGCAAGCTCTACACAGGTGACCGCAATGGCACCCTTACCGAACACGACACCAAAACCTCCACAACCCGGTCCTTCCCCGCCCATCACACAACCTCCATCACGTCCCTCACAACCCTCTCCACCCGTCTCATCTCCACCTCCATAGACGGTTCCATCACCATGTGGAACACAACAACCGCATCCCCTCTCCGCACTCTCCGTCACGATGGCGTCGTGGCAAGTTGTATATCATCAGACGGGAAATTGTATACCGGTGGCGCTGATAAAAGTATATCAGAGTGGGACGTATCGACGGGACGGAGACTTTGGGTTTTGACGGGACATACGGGGGGAGTTGTATCGTTATGTGCGGGGCATGCTGGACGGCTTTATTCGGGTTCAGTAGATCGTACCATCCGAGTATGGGACGTTTACACGGGTCGATGTGTACAGGTTCTCACTGGTCACGCTGATTCCATTGTTTCCCTCTGCGTTGGTCGTGATCTTTTGTACAGCGCATCAAGGGATGGGACGGTGCGGGTCTGGGATTCTGGGTCTGGACAGTGTTTGAGGACGTTGAAAGGAGGTCAGGGTGGGGTTTTGGGAGTGTGTGTGGCGAATGGGAGGCTTTATTCGGCGGGAGTGGAAGGGGGGATTGTGGAGTGGGATGTGAAGAGTGGGAAGGTGGGGAGGACTTTTGAGGGACATGTGGGAGGGGTTGCCGGGATTTGTGCGGGGAAAGAGGGGAGGTTGTATTCGGCGTCTGAGGATGCGACTGTGAGGGTTTGGGAGCTTTGTGAGTAGATTACCATTTTGTTGGGTTGTTTTTTTCCCCCTTGCTTTACGTCGTTTATATCTGCCATTCCTGCTAAACTTTTGTTGTACGTACCCGTACTCACCGTAAACGTTTTCTATTTTACTACTAATATAGCTTCACCGTCCTCACCATTTTCAAACACACCATCTACCCTCGAGACCGCAAGAAGCGTCAACAACAGCAACTCCTCCGTCCCCCCTCCCCCTCCTTCCACCTTAAATCGCTCACCCTCTTTCCGATCTCCACAACCCCCACCACCTCCTCCTCCTCCTCTACCCCCTCCCTCGCCTCCCGCGCCCTCCGTCCCATCTCGGGCTTAATCGACACCCTCCTCCTCCTCCCCCCCGACCCCCCTCGACCCGCCGACATCCCCCGAAGAAGTCCAACACCTCCGCGACCAACTCGCCCGCGCCCAAGACCTCCTCGCCCAACAATCCCGTCTCCGCACCCGTCTCAAAGGCGATCTCACCACAACCCGATCCGAGCTCACCTCCACCCGCACCGAACTCACCACCACCACCACCACACTCACCAAAGCCCTTTCTGACCTCTCCCTCTCCCACCAACGCATTCAAACCCTCGAATCCAAACTCATTGCCACCGAATCCCTTCTCTCTGTCGCGCAGAACAACCTCCGCGTCTCCAACACGGCGCACCTCGATGCCTTGGGGTACATTGTGCGACAGGCGGATGAACGGTTTTTGGAGGTGGAGTTGGAGGTGGCGGCTGTGCAGGGGTTGTTGGAGTCCCCGTGGACGCCTTTGGAGGTGGAGAGTGAGGAGGTGGCGTGGGTGGCGAGTCGACGACGTGGATGGGAGACGGGATGAGGAGTGGGATTCGGATGCAGAGTTACCTGATGAAATGAGATGGTGGAGGGGGGAGAAACCCTTCAAGGGGGATGACACTATTATGGAAAAGAAAGCGTCCAAACGAAAGACATTGGTATTGGGGAGTCCACCGAAACCCATCGTCATCCCAGACGTTGAACCTACACCAGAAAACATCATGACAACACCTAGCGCGGTTGATACACCTTTCCATATTGACGTTGACGATCAAGGCGACCCCTCTACCATGGTTGAAGAGGAAGACGACGACCACAACAACCCGATCAACACGAACGAAGATGAAGACATCACATGGCCCGCTTCCTCCACCACCGCCACAAACCCTTCATGGCCGCGTCCCATTACCCCCTCTGAAGACGACGATGCCTCCACCCGCGCCGCAACCACCGAAGACGAAGAAGACCCCGTTGCATCGTTATGGCAAAACGCCAAGCCTCGCATCAACCCCGTCCAAGATGATTGGGAATGGGATGAGGAAGTGGATGTCACGAAACCCATCAGCCGATCACCCAAGAAACCCACGGAACTTAGGAAACCCACGGAACCCACTGAACCTTTCAAACCCGAATCGCGCATCCTGGCTTACAAATCCATTGAAAACGTTTGTCGACACGCTCGGTGATTCCATTGCCCCACCCATCTCTGACGCGGCGCTTCAACGTGTTGCAGCGGAACGTGGGAAACGTGAACCCTTGGCACCCACGCCATCTGATGTGGACGCGTGGGGGATCGTGGGGTTGTGGGGAGAGGAGAGAGTGAGACGTCCACTTTGGAGAAGATGGCGAATGTGTTGGAGAGTGCGTTTGAGGTTTTGGAGAATCCTTGGGGGTTTGTGCCGGGGTGGATAAAGACTGGGGTAACGCAGGGAGTGGAAGGAGGGAGGTAGAAGAGATGGGGTTGTGGTTGTAGATGCTTGAGGGATATGCCTGATTGCATTTTTTTTCAGGTTTTTTGCGTCAAGTTTATTTTTCTCTTTTTTTTTGTCTCTTCGATTCTTTTTTTTTAATATCTTTTTTCCCCTTTTTTCCTTTTTTCCTTTTTTACGTTTCCGTTCTTTTTTTTGGATTTCGGGGGTTCACTGTTCTTTAGATGCCTTTAGATTTCCTTCATAACCTTTGTTCTTTTTCTTTACTATTTCCCCCCCTTTTCAATATCTTGACGAGAGGCTGGCCCCGTTTTTCAAAATAGGAACGTTTTCATGTCTCCCAACACATCCACATTGTCCCCCCCACTTCTATCGCGGATAAACATATTTCTTGATCCAATTTATGAGGTTAAAAAGATGATAAAAGTCCCACATGGAGTTTTTCTTTCTGGATATACCTAGCTGAACGTTTGGCTTCTGTTTTGCCTGTTTCTACATGCGCTGTAGACGGAGACGAGAAAAGCGGTATGAATAAGGGGGATCACTTATTGTGACCCACCTAGTTTATTAAAGCAAAAAAAAACTCAAAGCAGGGTGTAAAGAATACACGATTATAATAAAAAAGATGATGAAATAAATACAGGAAATCTACAGAGAGCTGATCAAAAAAACACTATGTACAGTGGAAAACGAGGGAAAAAAAAAAAAAAAAAAAAAAAAAAAAAAAAAAAAAAAAAAAAAAAAAACAGAAAGAAAGAACTCTGTAAACGAAGAAAAACATGGTAATAAATAGATAAAGTACACAAGAACGTTAGCAAGAAAGAAAAACCATTTAAACAAAAACAAGGGGTCCGCTAGTCTCTGCAAAAAAAATCTTGCGGTCATAATACACCTCCTTCTCCAGGCCTTGGGTTTGGGAGGAGGGATCGAATCACGAGCCGGAGCTGATAAGGGTAAAAGAAATTATGGATGTGAGCAGAGAGTTGTAGAATGAACAGAGTTTTGTATTTACCAGATTCCTCAAGGTGAGGTGTAGTGTGTCTGTCTGTGCGCTATCTGTTGAAAGCAAACCGGCGAGGTGAAGGGTAAAAACGGGGCACTACGTGGGGCTTTTATACTTTGTACTATTTGTACGTTTTTTGGATTGACGGTTGAGCCGCATTTCATTAATTCATTTATGGGTGAATAAGCGTTGACTGCATGTCGGAGTTTTTTTTTTTTTTTTAATTGATTTCCGTAAGTCCCCTAACATGCAATAACTGCGAGCAGCCAAATCCACACCCGCCCGCATGACCCTTTTGTTCTATTATGGGCCTTCATTTAGCCTGTGCCACATTCAAACCACACACGGTAAGTCGGGGGACTCAACTCTGCAGGCGCGCTGTTCGGGAGCCGTTGAGACAGATGGGAGGTGTATGAAGGGACGAACCCACCGGCTTATTCGCCTTCGCTGTGGAAAGTGTTGCGCCGATTAGAGTTACTGTTGATTGCGGCATAAGAATCCAATTATTAGATAACGATATGGTTAGCGGAGTTTAGCAACATAATCTGTCTAATCATGATTGTGAAGGGATGGGCGTGTCTATAGGGTGTTAGGCGCGTTTTGGGGGGTTTTCGTAACGAGTCTTCACGCGGTGACGCGTCTGTAATGCGTGCATTGTAGCGTGACGCGTAACGAGAGGACCTATAGTGGACAAAAAGTTGGTATTTTCGTGTCTGCACTTGGAGAGTGTCTTAGGAGGGTGTCTTTTCTTGGAAATACCTTTTGTCTTCTGGTGACGCTAGGAACGGGGTGCTTGTTTGTTTAACGGTTTTCCTGGATGTGTCTAGGGGGAGTAAAGGGGGATTTTACCTGTTTGGAGGACGTCTCGAGAGGGTACACTTTGTAAAGGCGGTTTTGAAATAAATACGTTCTTTATTCACTACACGCGTTCATCGTCCCTATACATAGTTTGATACCGTCTTGCCATCCCTATCGTCCTCCACGAGGTTCCAACACGACGAGTCAAGCTTACCTGTCACGGTACCCGTTCCTTGACAGAAGTGGTTGCGTCCAGGTTTTGAACAAACCGATCGAGTCCCCAAGGTTAGAACTCGATCACCTTCCAATGATGACGGCACTTGCCTCTTCCGACGTCCCGATCTTTGATGGTACCAACGAGTATCGTTTCCGAGAAGAGCTGGCCAAGCTCTACTCTAGGATCAAGCTGATGGGTTCGAAGGCTACAGATGATGCCATCATCGAGTACATCATCGCTCACTGCTTTCCAGGAGCGGAACATGTCAGGTCCACTGCAAAGGAATGGCAGCGGGTCACAAAGTCGGCAAAGCAGCCCATCCTTTTTGTTAACTTTTTGAATCATTTGAAAGACGTATGGGGCTATGCAAACACAACAGTGACGCTTCAGCACCTCTACGCCCTCTCTCATAGATACAAAGGCATGCCAATCACCAACCCGTGGTGGGAAGGGATTGTAGCAAACTTCAAGAGGTTGCAAAGCAGGATGGCTACGAAACCGACGGATCCGGAGATGGTGGACTTTGTGATGGCCCCTATGAGTGACACCATGAAGAATGGTGTTGCGGAGACCATCTACAGGTTTCGACAGACGGCGGCAATCAAGGCATCGATGGCAGCGGCTTCGGGTTCGACGGCAGCTTCAGTTTTGGTTGAGAGTGTCGGGGGGTCGGGTATAGCTACCCAACCGACGGAAGGAGCTCCAAGCATCAACATCAATGACGTCGAGCGGCCGTTCACGCTGGATGAGGTTGAAGCCGCTGTGAGGAGCTACCTTAAGGTGATGAGACAGTTCACGGTGTTTGGCATGGAGGAGAGGGGTGCTGGAGTTGTGGATCCCGTAGCGGAGGTGTTGGCGAAGGGTGCTTTCGGTTTTCCAGGGTGGCAAAGTGGTTTTGGAGGAGGACAGTTGGGCGAGGGTTTTGGACAGATGGGTGGTTTTAACATGGGGCATCAGGCGATGGGTGGAGTTCACGGCATTGACGTTTTGGGAGGGGTTGGGGGGAGAATTTGGAGAAAGCGAGGTTAGAAGAGCAAAGCAAAGCGGATAACTTTGCGAGGCTCATGAGTACACCTCCGCCCAAAAACCCCGCCCAACCTCAAGCAAGTACCCAGCCCGGCAAACAGGTTCGTTTTGCAGACCCCAAGCAGGATCAAGCGCTGCAGGACCTCACCCTGCAGTTCCAAGACATGAAGCTTTTCGTCAACAAAGTCAACAAACAACTAGACGTACTCACGAACGCAATTCTGAAACCATCACAAGCGGTCAAGGCTAAGAATCCGCCAGGGGAGAAGACAGCGACGGGGCTTTTTCATGAAGTGGACTCCATGGTGATGGGAACGGCGGCGTCTCAGGGTGTAAGGTGTTACTATTGCGGTCTCCCAGGACACTATAAGGATCAATGCGAGATCCTTGTTAAAGACATCCTAGCAGGCGCTAAGGTGATTATAGCACCCGACAGACGGCTCCATTGGGTGGTGACGGACGTAGAGACGGGTGTAAGGAAGTTGGGAGAGGAGGTTAAAGGGCACCGCGAGGGGGCACGGCATCATGTGATGGAGGTGGGGGAGGACCCGACTTACCAGGCAGCTCTCTCTCAAGTGGATTTCTCCCTGACTATTGAGGGGTATGCGTTCAGCTTGGGCTCTGCTCTTGCAACGGAGGGGACACCACGCTGCAAGTCACCACCGGGAGCATCAGAGCCGGTTGTCACGGGGGAAACCACAGAAGAGATCCTAGTAGTAGAGGTCCAGTCGTTTTCGCCGTCCATAGCACCGTCAGACGTCTCAGAGGCGGAAGCACTGCGAGTGGTGGAGTCTCTGAACATGGAGGGTATCGGAAAGCCTGGTGATGGGGTACCGGTTTGGGTGATCTGTGAGGAAGTAGCCAAAGCGAGGGGCACGGCTGTTGTGGATGTGCAGGTTAAGAGGGTTAGGGATCCATTGGATGAGGGGGAGCAACCCCCACGTGTTGCGATCGACTGGCCCCCGAAGCCTGGTCAAGCGGTGGTCTACCCACGAAGAATGGACCGACCCTCAAAGACGACCACCATAGAACCGACAATCTTACAACCAAGAATACCCTTACCAACGGGAATAAGGACGGGGACCCATACGAATCCTACTGTGACGGCCACAGTTCCCACGGTGCAACAGGGTCCGGGTTTGAGCGTGGAAGAGTCGTTTCCGAGGACTCCAACGGATAATGTGGTGGCAGACGTCGATGAGGATGCGGAGATGGGTGAGGAAGGAGATGCGCAAGGGAAAAGGAGCAGGAGAAGGAAGAAGAAGAAGAGTTTGGGAGCGGAAAAGTCGGCAGAAAAGCGACAACGTTGGAAGCTGGAAGTGTTGAGAGGGGAGGATCAGTAGGGCCCGGGGGTTCAGAGACGGTTAACGAAGCGTCAAAACCACTAGGCCCCTCTATATCCTTACCCGCTCCCCCCCTCAAGACTACGCTATGCGCAGGGGCATCCATCTGACTCAAGGGGAGCTTCTTGTCGTGATAGACAAGCTTTTCAACCAGTCGGTGGATGCGTCGATGACGTGGGGACAGTTCCTGGCCTTTTCCCCAAGAGCAGTTCGTATGGTGATGGACAGGATAAAGGCTCGAAAGGTCCCCTTTGACGCTATTCCTGAAGGACCAGATGGCATGGCGGTGGACGAGGCTGTACTCGCAGCGTTCAACACGAAGGCTGTGCCTGAGGAGGACATGTACGACAGGTTTCTTAGCTGCTTTCTGGATGAGATAGACCTGGACAAGGTTACTGGTGGGAAAATCACAGCAGAGCGGGCTGGTCAGGGCGCTGACGGGGTCACGGTCGAGTCCAACTCCTTAGACGTCGTCAACGTGATGAACTACAAGGTTTCTGTCGATGACGTCTTGAGTTTTTCCACAGAACTAGCCGAGGAGGACGGTGGAGAGTTTGGGAGGCCGGAGCACAATTACGAAACTCGCTGCAAGGTTGTGTGTGCGAGTCCGTCAGTGCCCCACGTCAAAGTCGGTCTCGGTCCAGACGCGGTTTATCTGGAAAAAGTTACGTTAGATGGGGGATCACAAGTCATCACCGTTCGTCTATCCATTTATGAACGTGTAGCAGCAACAGCGGGGATTGAAGAGGGTGCTTCTATCAGCATGCGCGGTGCTCATGGCCACACTAGGAAACTAGTTGGTCTGGTGCCACGGCTTCCTGTGGGCATTTTTGGATTCACGTACTTTGTACAAGCCTTCATCATCGACGACCGCATTGACCCGAAGCCTCCTTTTGGCCTTCTCTTGGGCCAACCCTTCCTGGATCTTGCGCGAGCAGAGACCTCGTGGTCGGAGAATGGTGACCAGTGGACGCGTTTTCGAAGTCAGCAAGACCCCAAACTCGCCCTTAAAGCCAAGACGGTGGATGTACGCGACAAGGACAACCAATACAACATGTCGAGTTTCCGTCAAGCAAGAGCCGATGCACAACGACAGGCTTCGCCTGTTTCTCGTGAAGCCTAGACGCACTATCTTGGCTGGAACCAGGCACGCTTACGTTCTTGCTCTTGGTAGCGCGTTTTACGCGTCAAATACGTGTTCTTTTACTGGGATTCCTTTATTCTTTTCGTTTCTCTCCATTCGTTTTCTTTTGCACTCTTTTCTTTCTTCTCTTTATATTTCTTTCCTACTTTTGTTTATTGTTTTCAAAAAGTTACCGCACTTAAGACAGCGGCGCAAGCCTGAGGGTGGGCCCGGGCGATACGAGGGTCCCGTTGGCAGCCATGGCCACGGTGAAAAGACTAGTGTCCCGTTCTAGTAGGGAGGACTTCTGTTTGGAAGCGTTCGCATTTTATTTTCGTTCTTTTAAGCGTTTTCCTGTATTGTTCTTCTTTTGCTTCTTTCTACCTGTTATGGTTCTTTTCATTGGGAGGTGTTTGGCATGTGCCTTCTTGCGTTGTTAACGCGCAAAGGAGCACATCAGTCTTTTTCGCACTTAATGTTTTCTGGACCCCTGATTTGTTCTTCTCTGGTGGGTGTGTCTTTTGTGTCTTTCTTGTCTTGTTTTCACTTTGTGTCTATCCTGTACCCTTGTCTCGGGAGGTTAGCAAGCTGCTTGGATTTAGGGGAGAAGAAGGAGGAAAAGTTAGATCCGAAATAAACATACCTGGGGAGTCTCAAACCATCCCTTCTCATTCTCGCTCTGGTAAACAGCATCAAGGCATCCGAGGCCGGGACACAATCAGCCGAGCCTTAACGAAGCGAAGGGGATGACGAACAAGCGCGGCATCAACGCTCAAGAGGGTCGGGTGTCGTTTAGGGGAGAGACTGGGACGGTTAGCGAGTGGGGAGAGTCTGACTGGACAGCAGGGGTGGACTCGTTCACCGTGAAACTGGACGGAGCGGCTCACCTAGAAGCTGACGGGTCCACCTTCAAAGGGGTGTTAAGGGGTCTAGCTGAGGATGGATGGGACGTTGCAACGGCAATGGTGGGGGTTCAGGGGAAGCTAGGTCGTATCCTCAAGAAGAAAGGGTGTTTTGGGTAAAGAAGACTCTGTCAGTGCCGTGGTAACAGCGGTCCACTCCATGGACACGCGAACCCTCCTCAAGGTGGCGAGTCTCCTTCGAGAGGAAGGCGTTTGCGAGTAGGCCACTGGACTGTGAGCTGTTGGATTGGTGCGGTGAGGTTGCTGGGCTAGGGCGTATGGGCTTTGGAGAGGTCCTTTTTGAGGAAGAAAAAGGGGGGATGGTGGACAGCATGACTATGTACAAGCCGGCATGGAGGAAGGTTCGCCCGTCGGCAAGTCCTCTAGAAGGTGGTGTTGCCCCTCAGCCATGGGCAGAACCAACCGATGACGAGTTGATGAGGAGGCGGCGTGAGGCTATGACGGCGGAACGTATCGAAACGCTCTGTAGTGAAGCATCGTGGCTTCAAGCAGAGGAGATTGGGGCCCTCAAGTCGATGTTGAAGGAGGAAGCGGAGTCTTTCTCTTTCACCTTGGCCGACCGTGGGAAAGTTGACCAGCCATCTGTGAGCCCGTCAAGATCCACACTATCCCTCACACGGCATGGAAGTTCAGACCACGCAAGATCCCCTATGCGCAGTTAGACAAGCTGGTTGCCTTCTTACGGGAGAAGTTGGACGCAGGGATAATGGAGCCATGCTTTGGCCCTTATGCCGCCAATTTCTTTGTCGTCCCAAAGAAGGATGGAGGGGTACGGATGATTCAAGACCTACAGCCGCTGAACGGGGTAACGATAAGGGACGCGGGGGTGCCGCCTCGTGTAGAGGAGATCGTCAACGCATACTCGGGCCTTTTTATGGTCTCGCCGCTAGACTGTCACTCCTTTTACGACCAGTTTAGTCTGGACGTTGAGAGTAGGGACTTGACAGCGATAGCGACACCGTTAGGCCTGATGCGCATGGTGACCCTTCCTATGGGGTGGACAAACTCAGTCCCGATTGCGCAACGGGCATCGGTCAAGATATTACAACCGTTCATCCCGAAGGAGGTAGAGCCTTATCTGGACGACTACGTAGTAAAGGGCCCAAAAGCAGTGGAGACAGACCAACGGGAGATTAGACCGGGGGTGCGGCGGTTTATTCAAGATCACCTCAATACGCTACGAGCCATCTTGCGGCGGATTCGCGGGTGCGGCGCCACACTCTCGGGTACAAAGTCACGTTTCTTTGCATTGGCATGTGAAGTGTTGGGCCATTGGGTTAGCAGGGAAGGGAGGCAACCGGGGCCGATAAAGGCATCGAAGCTCGCGTTGTGGGGAAACATCAGCACGGTGCAAGAGGTTCGCGCTTTCTTGGGACTTGCTACATTCTTTAGGAGATACATACCTCATTTTGCAATGAGGGCTGACCCTCTTTATCGAATGCTCAGGAAGAATGCGAGGTTTACGAGCGAGTGTTGGGTGGATGTGCAACGAGCCAGGCAGGACTTAGGGTCGGCGTTGGGTGCACAGCCGGTACTGCGACCAATAGTGTACGGGGAAGATGCTGGGCGACTTTACCTCTCGGTAGACGCGTCGCCAAAGGGGTGGGGCGCTTGGGTTGGTCAGGAGGATGGGGCAGGAGGGAGGAGTGCGGTGTCGTTCTTTTCGGGTCGTTTTAACGGCACGGAGCAGATATACGACCAGACAAAGAGGGAGGTTTTAGCAGCCTTGAGGGGTTTGAAAGCTGCCCAGCAGTACGTTTGGGGAGCCGACTTCACGCTGGAGACGGACGCCAAGTCATTGATTGGTTCATTGGGCCGGATTGAGACGTTGGACGCAACGCAACAGCGATGGTTGCTGGCTATACGAGCTTACCATCCAACGGTACGTCACGTGAGCGGGAAGGTCAACACGGTTGCAGACACGTTGAGCAGACATAATCTTGATAACGCGTCAAGCGATGATGGCGAAGACTTGGAGAGTCATGTTGACGACATCCTGGGTATGCCAGCGGTTCATCAGGCAGGGCAGGGTCTCCAAGCGGTTCATCAGCCGAGGCGCGGTACTCGGGCAGATCATCATCTCGCGGTCAAGATCCTTTCCTGGAATGTTAATTCGACACGTAACGCGGTTAAACGGATGGGTAGCGCGTTCGGGTCTACCGTGCTGGCTTATGACGTTATTTTCCTTCAGGAGACACGCCAAGGAAAATGCCGCTTCGACCGCGTGCCTGGTTTTGAATTTGAAGGGTCGCATAAGGCTTTCTTTGTCGACTTTCCGGTTGTGGATGGAGTAGGCTGGGGAAGGAATGGTGTGGCTATACTGGTGAGGAAAGGCCTCTTCGGGGATGACACACCAGATGAGCGGAGGTTGTGCTTTGACGGGTGGTCAGCAAGGGAGATGGAAGGAAGATACATAGAGCTGCGATTTGGGAGGATGGTTCTAATCTCGGTTTACTGCCCAGCGGCGATCCGGAACAGGGACTTTCGCATTCCCTACAAGATGGCTTTCTCACGCGGCAACGACACGTTTCTCTGCGCTGGAGGACCGAGGGAACTTGCTACTGATCGGTGGTGACTGGAACGTGTCGCAGACACCTCTGGACATTCACCCGTCAGCCCTCGGTCTTATCAACTCGGGTTTCGGGATGAAGAGCGCGAATGGCTGTCCGACCTGTGCTCTAGGTTTATCGACACTTACCGCACCAAGCACCCGCATAGGGTGTCTTATACAACGTGGTGGCGTCAGGATCGCCGTCATAATGTTGGTTTCCGCTTTGACGCCATTCTGGTTTCGAAGGGTGCAGACATCGTGAAGGCTGATCATCTTGTTGGGGTCAGGGGATCCGATCACATCCCTGTCACGGCGGAGGTGATTTTGCGTATAGATACCGTCATTGTGGGGATTGAGAAAGCCGACTGGACGTTGGAAGACTTACACGTAGCAATGGCGCTGGAGGGGTTGGACATTTCTACGCGTTTGGGACAGGTTTATTGGTTTCTTTGGAGGGGTTCACCACCAGATGGGTCAGCAGGTCGGCAGCGGCTAGCCTGAGAGGCAGGCCACGCTGTACTTCATTGCAAACGGTCGTCTCTTCCGCCACCCGCAAGGCAAGCGCACTACACCCAGAGAGTCGTCGGCTCTGTAGAATGGCGGGAGAGTATTGTCAAGGAAGCCCACGAGGGTTTTGGTGGGGGGCACCGGAGTGTCATGGGGACGGGCGAGAAGGTACAACGTCGTTACTTCTGGCCAGGTCTCTGGGATGACGTGAAAGCCTTCATCAAGACCTGTGATGGGTGCCAGCGGCAAAACCCCAAGCAATTCTACGAGAAGCTGGAGATTCAAGAGGGTCGCCTGATGCCAACAGCGTTCAGGAGGTGGCATGTCGATCTCGTCACGATGGAGGGTACAAGGAAGTACTTAGCGCTATTCGTGGAAGAGATTACAGGGTGGGTGGAGGGTGTTACCATGACTGCTAAGACGGCCTTGCCGATACTGAAAGTCATGGAGAGAGAGGTGTTTTCGCGATACGGGGTCCCAATGGAGGTGGTCATCGATGGCGGGGAGCTTGATGGACACGAGATTCAGAAACTGGCGTCGAGGATGGGGTTTGACGTGAGGGTTACAATGGCATACGGCCAGCAAGCTAACGGTTTGGTTGAGCGTGCAAACGTTCCTATTGTCAGCGCGCTAGCCAAAGCCTGTGAAGGCCGCGCATATCAATATGAGCGTTACCTGCCAGCCGCGTTGTGGGCATCGAGGATAACGGTCCGTTCCACAACGCAGTTTAGCCCTTTCGAGCTCCTGTTTGGACAGGAACCAGTTCTACCCATTGAGTTCGCCATTGACACTTATGCCGTCATCCAATGGACACGTATGACGACGGTTGAGCTCCTGGCGGCAAGGATTCGCATGCTTCAGCGCAGGGACTACGACATCGAGGAGGCAAAGCGACGTATTGAACGAGCTAGGGTTGTGAGGGCGGAGGCATTCAACAAAGGACACTTGATTCGCCCTGCATCAGAGGGCGATTGAGGAGGGGCCTCGTTGTCGTAGGGACTCCAAGCTGGACAATATGAAAGGAGTGAAGCTTAGATGGAGGTACTTCGGCCCATTTTGGGTTCGCGGTAGAGGACCGAATACATACCTACTGGCGGAGATGGACGGGTCCCCATATCAGAAGCCAATTCAAGGGGCACGGGTCCGCCTTTACCGGAAACGGGACGAAGGCCCGGATGACTTCCCGGTTCACCTACTTGACGAGGAGGAAGACGAAGAAGGCAGCTCCAGTGAGGACGTAGGGGTGGAGTTTTGGGATGCGTGTAGATAGAGTGAGGAGGGAAAGAGGTTACTGCACCTTAGACAGCAGCGCTCGCCCTGAGTGATGGAGGGGTTCCACCGAGTTTTGTCGCGGCTGGTGGCTAAGAAGTTTAGCGTCCCTACTAATCGGGAGGCCGGTGGGGTGTGGTCACAAGAACGCCACTGATGGACTGGGTAATCCAATGAGGGCATTGGACCTGAGAGGGGTTCATCAGATGTGAAGGGATGGGCGTGTCTATAGGGTGTTAGGCGCGTTTTGGGGGGTTTTCGTAACGAGTCTTCACGCGGTGACGCGTCTGTAATGCGTGCATTGTAGCGTGACGCGTAACGAGAGGACCTATAGTGGACAAAAAGTTGGTATTTTCGTGTCTGCACTTGGAGAGTGTTCTCTTGGGGTATACCCCAAGAGTAGACCGACCTCTTAAAAATTATCGGTAGTGGCCGAAATACACCAATCCGAGGATAGAAACAGTCACTGTTGGACAATGGCCGCCAATAAAAGAGGTGAAAAGTCAGTCCGATAGCAGAGACTTCCGACTTATAACAAGGGTGCCGTTTTGCGTCGCACGAAATCTGACCCAATTGAGGGCGATGATTCGTCAAAGACTGTAGAGAACGAAGGCAAAGGTATTCATTGGACATTTCAACACTACAAATAATTAAACTTAGTGTTACATGAGCACAAACTAATGTGTTACTCTGTAATACTTAAACACAAGAGTATGTGTAACAGGAACCAGGAAAATTTGCATGTCACGTGACCTCCAAACAAAAGAGAGTGTGTAACAGGAACCATGAAAATTTGCATGTCACGTGACCTCCGGAGGTCGGGAGGTCTAATCTCTATAATCTGTATGTACATGATGGTGTTATGAAATTGTATATATTCGTGCCTGTCTTTATGAATAATAAATATTATGGTAACAAATTTGCTATTACATTCACAAGCACACTAATGACCCTCTGCAAAGCTCCATTGCACACTTGTGTTGGGCGTAATCCTGACTGCTGCGCAGCTTGTCATCTGCAGGTATCGCAGTGTGCTCGCTGTGTTGATATAATTCCTACGGCACATTGTCGCATTGAGAGTTCTTATCGCAATTACCGAACGGTCATCCTCCCCACACTATCAGATGTGTGCGGTCGCTGTTTTGCGATTCCCGGTTTATGCTTTTGCATCCACAACATTCTCAGTATCCGTCGGGATTCGACGTCGTCACCATCTGCTGTCGATGCCGTACCTGCTGCAATGTCTACCGGTTGCCAAACTTCCCCAGCGAGTAAACGTCAGCGACTGTTCAACACCGAAGCCTATAATGCTAAGCGGGTATCTGCTCACCAGCATCTGCTTCCCGACTCCGTTGCCTCTGCTATGCAAGAACATGGCGTATTTACCATTCCTAATGAAGACAACTTGGACAAGATATCTGAACAGGCTGTAATGTTGATGTCAAAAGACACCCTCGCTTATCTTATATGCGCCGTATGCGAATTGTACCACTCTCCTACGGTTTCGTCTCTGATAGATCCCACCCCCTTTTACGAGGTATTTCATATGATTGTTAACTACATTCACTTACTTTATGAAGGAATGGACTTCTATTTTAAAGCCTCCTCCACATTTACCGGACGCTGTCATCAAAGACTACTGTGTGAAGGACATCGCCCCCGCCGTCGCCGACATTATGTTACAGCGTCATGGTTGGTTTTTATATCAACGCTTTTCTTACATTCTAAAGGCGTATCTATCATCAACGATATCACTCTACTGCGCCTGTGCTCTGAATGCAAAGCCGACCTTGTCGACTCACGGCCGTCAAAATTACCCGTCAACAGCATACGAAATGGGAATTACATAGGTCACCTCCCTGACATTTTTCGCTCACTTACGAGGACGGATGAGCTCCTCCTGGCACTTTCGACGCCTGTATGCAATATAACGACTGTTAAGCCGACGAAGAACGGAGAGATTAGAAGCCACACTTACTTGGTCCGGAATACTGCTGGCCCCTTGACGGCGCTAGTGCCAAGAGACATTACCAATCTCTGTCGCGTAACGTTTGTTGGAACTTTTACATCACGACAGGTAGCTCTCACAAAGCAGCGTTACGATGTGCAGCTTGATAAGTGTCGTGATATGTTAGGCTTTTTGCGGAAGTACAACATTTTATATGCCGATACTTGTCCCGTCATACCGGATACTTCACCAGGTAAGTTTTCTATCCCGTACATTCATTTTACAACTTACCTTCTCGTCTCCCGACCTCGGGAGGTGATGTCATCCGTATGAACCAATTTATTTAATAACTCATTTAAATTTTATTAACTTCCCTCCTCATCTCCCGACCTCGGGAGGTTATGTTCTTCGTATGAATCATATTATTTAATACCTCATTGCATTATTATTTACTCCCGTCCTCTCCTCTTGATCTCGATATTTTATGGCATTCATATGAACCGATTTATTTAATCCATCCTGTATTTTTATTAATTATCTTCCTCTCCTTCCGATCTCTTGATATTTACCCATTCTTGTAGTGTACTCATGTATATAGTGTCTAACCGCCTTCGTTGCTTTAGACATATTCTCCTACACCGACGCTACGGAATGTGATAGTAGCATCGACATCGACGTCGAACTAGCCACTCATCATGTACCGTCTGACCGGGCAATCCTTTGTCAGGGGATCCTACTTTCGGTGACCCTATGCTGTCATCTTTTGTGTTAACGCAATCACCGTGCAAAAAAGATCCTCTGCTCTTGGTACGTAACTCAAACCTCAACGAGTCTTCTTGGGAATGGCACGAGGTAGTCAGAATGTTCCCTACCCTTTTTCCTTACGGTTGCGGTGGTCCCGGTGAGAATCGAGAACGAAAACTTACCTTGCTGCAATGGATACGTCGATGCTTGAGAGTGTGGGGTCGTCAATTTGCTACGCACTACGCCTTCGCCGCCTTCGCATTCGATAAAGTAGCTACCCAGCATGCTTACCGTAGCCTTAGTTGCTCTATGAAGGTGCAACGGCACGCTGCCACTGACTCTCAAATAACTTCCTCCGTCATCGATAAGGCTTTGCGTGAAATTGAATCTTATGCCGTTAGATCACGACACGGACTTAAGGGACTTACCACCGAGGCAGCCGACACCGTCGCTTCGATCGAGTCATTGAGAAGGGGGGTCCAAGCTGGTGAGCAGACGTTCCCCGGATCAAATGCCTCTTCATCTCGTGGACGCCGTGAAGGCTTTGCTGCGATTAGAAGACTTGGCCAGGCTCACGTTTTCTTGACCCTTACACCAAATACCGTTGGGAGTTACTCCGTCGGTATCACCTCTGGCCTTATTGATCCCACGAATCTTTCGGCTCTTAACTCTGTTCTCCCATCGGATGATATTTTAAAAAAGGCCGTGAGAGGAAATGCGTTTGCGGCGGCATCATACTTCGTTGCTTGTCTTAACGTTGTTATTGACGTCATTATCGGATTTGACAGAACCTACGGCAGACCGAAGGTCCAAGGTGGGGTCTTAGGACACGTGGATAATTACTTATGTTCCATTGAGACTACTAAAAGTGGTGACCTGCATGCACACTTTGTAATATGGTTAGTTGGAATGCCACGAACACATTCGGGATACATATCTGCTCTCACACGGGATACCTTCAGAACGCGCTTGTGTAAACTTCAAGACACAATCGGTACCTGTTCCCCATCCATATTTGGCAAAGCACCTACCGAAGACGTTTTTCATCCATCTCATTGCCCAAATACTTCGTGCTCT